>PVJX010003248.1:0-18462 GCA_004027295.1 Dolichotis patagonum | reverse complement strand
ACTGTGATATTTAAGCTTGTATGTCTGACTTACTTCACTTAACATTATAGTCTCAAGGTGTATTAATTTCTACAAATAACCCAAGTCTATCTTTCTTTATGTCAGAATAAATACCACATTTTCTTTATGCATTCATCTGTTGATGAACATATAGGTTGCTTTCAAATTTAGCTATTATCAACTGTAGTGTTATAACCACAGGCAAGGCACAGTCAGAGCACTGGATGAGTATGCATGAGTATGCATGTATCACTGTAATATGCTATCTTTAATTCTTTGGAAAATACCCGTTATATGATTTTACATTCTTGCCAACAACATAGAAGGGTTTCTTTTTCTCTGCAGCCTCTTTAGTACTTGTTATTATTTGATTTCTTGATGAAAGTCATTCTTTCTGGAGTAAGATGAGTCTTGGTGTTGTTTTAATTTGCATTTCTCTGATGGCTAGCAATAGTGAACATTTTTTCATGTATTTATTAGCCATTTGCACTTCATCTTTTGAGAAGTGTCCGTTTATTCAAGTTGCCTATTTTTTAAATTGGCCTTTTATTTTGGAGGGTATCTAGCTTTTTTGAGTTCTTTATATATTTTAAATATTAGCCCTCTGTCTGAGGAATAGCTGGCATTTGTTCCCAATTTGTAAGTTGTCTCTTCACTCTGTTATGACTTTTGCTGTGTAGAAGATTTTTTTATTTGATATGATCCCATTTGTTGATTTATGGGTTATCTATTATACAACTGGGGCTCTGTTCAGAAAGTCTTTGCCTATGCCTGTGTCTTTTAAGGGTTTTACCTATTTTGCCAGGGATATAGCTCAGTGGCATAAGCACCTGCCTGGCAAGTGCAAAGTCCTGAGTTTGATTCCTGATACAAAAAAAAGTTTTACGTATTTTATCTTCCAGCATATTCAGTGGTTCTGTTTTAACATTTAGATCTTTGTTCCATTTTTATTTTAGTGTAATACAAGGTGAGAGATATGTCTAGATTCAGTCTTCTGTGTGTGAATAGCCAGTTTTCCCAACCCTATCAGTAAATAGGCTGTCTTTCCTCCTGTGTATGTTTTTGGTCCCCTTGTCAAGGGGGTATATTATGGCAGAAGCATGTGGTGGGGAAAATCTGTTCATTCTATGGTTGTGTGTGACAGAGAGAGAAGAACAGACCAGGGCCCCACAATGCCTTTTGATTGGACATTTTTAGTAACATGGCTTCATAGTTCACTGAAATTACAAATTTGGACTCTTCTACTTATAAAAAAAGATATAAAAATATATGGTTGAATTTCATAAGAAAGGCCAGATTTATTTTTTCTCCTTACATTGTATAGCATGCATTTGACCTACTGCAAGGCAATCCTAAGTATTAGTTAATTTCTGTATTTTCCCAATAAAACAATTAAAATAAGGAATTTTTGTTTTTTCTAATTTGAATATACAAACTTTTAGGGATGTTAGTCTAAATAGTCAGTGATATACTTATATAATTTATTAAGTTGATTTCATCTGTAAAAAATTACATGTTATACATTAATGTTGAAATTGTTTGCCTTGTGTATGTGTTTTTTGTTTTTGTTTTTGTTTTTGCAGTACTGGGGATCAAACTCATGACCTCTCACTTGCCAGGCAGGCACTTATGCCACTGAGATAAATCCCCAGGCCCCAAATCGCTTTATACTGCCTTTGCATTAAAATCGAAACTACTTTTGTTCTACTCTCTCATTTTATGGAAGCAATTTTACTCAAACTTTTTATATGCATCTTTGAGTTCAGGTGTTTTTTTAGTATTTTTTATTTTAAAACCAACAAAAAAAAGATACAAACAATGAAGAATTTCAAAAATAGGAAATTAATACTAGTTGATATATTGCATATTGTTATCTTAAAAGTAGTTGTTCAGATTACAAGATTTAGGCATGGAAAAAAAATGATCAAACAATGACAACACAAACTGTTCTTTTTGATGAACTAACAGAGATTAGTTGTATAGTTATTTATCTTTTATTTATGTTTTATTTTTTATTTTTTATTTTTTGGTACCGGGGATCAAACTCAAGACCTCACGCTTGCCAGGCAGGCGCTTATGCCACTGAGCTATATCCCCAGCCCTATCTATCTTGTATATATATGCATACACACACACACACACACACACACACATACACACACATATATGTATATATATACATATAATATTTTCTTTCTTTTCTCCTTTCCCTTATCCCAGTTGTTCCTTCCTTTTGAGTGCTTCTTTCCCTTTCATTTTCACAATACCTATTGTACATTTTGGATCTTATTTACTTTCAGTGTTTTTTATACTAGGGAGATAATATGATGTTTACACATGTGAGTAGAAACAATATTTTAAGAATAATTGCTCCTCAAGGAACATGATTTCTCTAAGTGAGGCTGATTGGATTAAAAAGTTGTCTATCAATTGTATATTAAGTAGAGGGCTGGTGTACACTATGTATGCTTTGCGCCTCTGCTGGTGACATCCATGGGGCCCACATGGGTGTATAGAGAATCAATAAACTTAGGTTGATAGAGCTTGGCTACTGAAAGCTTCCTTTACATTTTCTTCTCTCCACTATAGTAATCTAACTGTTCTCCAAGACCTATACCCCACGTTTGCTTTTCTTTAAATCAGAATTTATTATCAGTTTCTTTTAGTCAGCCATTTCTTCCCTGCTTGAACACAAGTGCATTGGCTCCTGCCTGGCCCCTAAGACAGTTTTTTTTTTTTTTTTATCAATCCATTTAATAATGATCACATTATTCTTAGCAAAGGAAATGGAGCTAAATAGCCTTATGTTGTTTTGTATGTGCCAGGCATTAAGTCTTACGGGGAACTAGGTTTATTTTGCAAATGCAGAAATTAAGACCTGGCTAACATGTCCACAGCTGAACAACTAGTAAATCACAGTTGGGATTTCAGATTCAGATCTTTCTGATTAAGAAAACTGTGTCCTTTCCATCTTTATAAAATCGTCGCATTCTGGAGAAGAGAAACTATGCCATCCCATAAAGCAGGCTCCACTATGCTGATGGGTAAGAGCCTCAACCAGAAGAGAAACCAAGCCTTCCCATGAAGCAGACTTTTCCATGTGGATTTGAAAGAGCCTCCCATGAAGCAAGCTCCACCACGTGGCTCAGAAAGAGCCTCCGCTGGAAGAGAAACCAAGCCTTTCTGTGAAGCAAGCCCTGCCATGCTGATTGGAAAGAACCCTGGCTAGAAGAGGCACTATGCCTTTCCATGAAGTGGGCTCCACTATGCTGATCAGTGAGTCTCAGCCAGAAGAGAAGCCAAGCCGTCCCGTGAACAAGGGAATTGGAAAGAGCCTTAGCCGGAAGAGAAACTACGCCTTCCCATGAGCCAGTTGGTGCACAGGATAAAAAACCAGAAGAGCATCCCTTCCCACCCCTTACTGATTTAGAGGACTCAAGGTGAGATGATAGAAACTGAAGGGAAGGGAGTATCTTGATGCTTGTATTGTTTGGTTAACTCTGCTGGCCTGAGGCGGGTGGTCTGGGCATCTACTTGGAGGATGGCAGGGTGCATTGTGTTAACTGTGGGGGATTTTCCCCCTGTCTTGTTTTTGAAATCCAATGTTTTGTTTCATTATACTGTTTTGTTTTATCCCTGCATCTGGTAACCTGAGCGACTATTTGAAGATAATAATATGCAGTATTGTTCTCACTGCTTTGTTTTGTTCAGATTCATTGTTTTGTTTCATTCAATGTTATGTTTTGATTGATTTTATTCTGGTTTTTTGTTTGTTCATTTGTTTGATTTTGCTATGGCTGATGGTCTGGGTAACTATTGTGAAGATAGCAAAATATATTATGGTAGTCATTGTCAATATCCTATTATCCCATTGTGAAGTTCTGTACCACTTTCACCGCTTTGTTTCAATTGACTTCATTCTGTTTTGTTTTGTTGGGTTTTATTCTCTTTAAAATAAAAGAAAATAAATAATGTTACATTGTGTTTTCTGTATTTAAGCAATATTATTTCACCTCCTTCCTATATTTAAGCAATGTTAATTCCATTATGTCTAGCTACTACTATATAGCAGATTTCAGTACCAGGAATGCACTGAGTAACCTAAGGATACTAACAAAATTTTTAAAATTGTTTTTAAATAATCCAGATATGACATTTATTTTGTTATTTCATTTGTCTTTTGTTCATTGCCATCTGTAACTACTCTGTCTTGGCAGGGTCAAGAAAGATTTTTTTATTGTTGTTGAAAGATTTTTTTGTTTGTTTGTTTCTTTTTTTGGTACCAATGATCTAATTCATGACTTTGAGCTTACCAGGCAGGTGCTTATGCCACTGTGCTAAATCTCTAGCCCAAGAAAGATTTTTAATAGTTTTCAAGACATACCTGTTGATTCTAGCAAATGATTATTTCCAAGTAACTAGAATGAAATTTCTTCAGCTTTGCCACTTAGCAACATTCAAACAACCCTGGTAGACGGTTACATTATCATTATAAAGCTGTCAATAAAATTATATAGTACTACTTTGCATATAGTTAGTAGCATTTTGTTAAGCAGGAACATTTTCAACGACTAAGGCAAAATGCATGTTCAAAGACAGATACCACAGTAGCTTCAGAGAAAAGTACCTTGGTATTGAAACCTTTTAAATTCTTTTTATTTTAAAGAGAATAAAAACAAACAAAATGAAATAGAATAAAGTCAATCAATGAAAGCAGTACAAGACTTCAAAACAAGATAATAGAAAATCAACAATGGCTACCATAATAATTCTTGTGATCTTCACAGTAGCTGCCATTACCTTCAGACATAATAAGATCAAACAAAACAGAATAGAATAAAACCAATCAAAACAAAACAATGAAAGGACTTCAAAACAAGATAATAGAAAGTCAACCATGGCTACCATAATATATCTTGTTATTTTCTTAATAGCTGCTCATGCCATCAGACATAATAAAATCAAACAAAACAAAACAGAATAAAACTAAACCAAACAAAACAATAAGAACAACACAAGATTTCAAAACAAAATAATAGGAAATTAGCAATGGATACCACTCCCCCTTTTTAGATGTTTCCTCCCCTTTCACTTTCACAATACCGATTGTACATTTTGGATCCCACTAACTCCTTCAGTTTTTAATACTAGGCAGATAACACAGTGTTCACCCATGTGAGGCCAAACCATTTCACCCATAAGCATGATCTCAAGTCACATCCATTTACCTACAAAAGCCTTGAAATTATCCTTTATAGCTGAGTAGCTTTCTATTGTATAAAAATATCGTATCTGTCTGATGCATTCTGTGGTTGATGGGCAAGTTGCCCCTGCTTTTTTCTGGGTCCCCATCTCATGGGGCATTGTCTTCTCTCCATGCTCTTTAGTCTGTGAACTTCTTTTTGAGTTAGATGTGTTTCTTGTATACAGCATATTGATGAATCCTGTCTTTTGATCCACTCTGCCTGTTTCTTTTTATTGGGGAATTGAGGCCATCTGCATTAATGGTTATGACTGATATGTTCTGGCTCATCTCTGCCATGCTATTCTCCTGCCATTGCCCCTTCCCTATTTTCCTCCTCCATTCTATTGCCTGCTTTCCTTGGTGATCCTCTTCTGCTGTTCCTGGAATCATGGTCATCTTTATCTCTCTCTAGAATATCCTTTAGCATTTTTGTAGGTTTGGTTTGGTGGTCATGAATTCTTTCTGTTGTTGTTTGTCACGGAAGTATCTTATTTCTCCATTAATTTTGAAAGATAGTTTTTCAGGATACATAAATCTGGGTTGGAAGTTGTTTTCCTTCAGGACTTGAAACACTTCACTCTAAGCTCTTCTTGACTTGATGCTGAGAAGTCTGTCATGATTCTGATGAGTTTTCCTTTATAGCTGATCTATTTCTTTTCTCTAACAGCCTTTAATATTCTGTTCTTGTGCTGAATTTTTGGGATCGTGGTTATTATATATCTGAGTATACATTTATTTTGATTATAGCTAGTTGGAGTTCTATATGACTCACTTATCTGTATGTCAGGTCCTTTTCTCATGCTTGGGAACTTTTCTGCTATTATTTATATAAGTAGTCTTTTTATGTCATTTATATTGAACCACTGCTTTTTTGCTGACACCTATCAGTCTTAAATTATTTTTCTTTGAGTCATCTTGCCACAATTGAATTGTTATTTCCTGGTTCCTTGTTATTTCTAAGAGATTTTTCCTTTCACAATCACTAGCTACAATCCTATCTTCAAGGTCTGAAAGTCTATCTTCAGTTTCTTTATAGAAAAGGCAGTTTTTCCAGCTTTCAGTGAAGTTTTTGATTTCCTGGATATCTCTTTAAATCTGTTTCATGCATTGTAATTTTTCCTATATTGTTTATTTAAGGTTTCTATCATTTTCCTATACTCTTCTTTTTTAATCTATGTCTTCTTTAGATATACCCAGCAATTCTTTCATTATGTTTGTTATTTCTTCTTTTGAGATATTATTTCTGATCTGATTGCTTTTACAGCCTCATGAAGTTGTTTCCTTACTTCAGTTTCTCTTTTGAGAACTTTCAGGTTTGTGAATTGCAATTTATTCTATGTATATGTCTCTTAGACTTGTTCTGTGTGGGCTGGAGGTCTGAGATTTCCTTTTGCTCCTTCATCCTGACTTTTTCCTGGGTTTCTCTGGATGAGCCAGTTGTGGATCCCAGGTGCTTTCTGTGTTGGCTGCAGATCTGTGGTGTAGGGGAATGTGCCAGGCACCTGGGTTTCTCCTAACCTAGATTCCCAGGGAGGCAATGGGGTCTAGGTAAGGCTCCTCCAGACATGCATGGCTATACTGAGACTTCCCTGATGGCAGCAGGTGCGGAGGGGCTTGGCTAGCTACTTCTCCCAGACCTCACTGGGTTACCAGTCCTGACAGTTGCCAGAAGGCTGTTGGTATTGAAACCTAAATACTAAACTCCCATCTCTCTGGGAGACCAGCAGCTCCAAGGGTCCATCCCAACCTGGTTCATCTTTGGGAGCTTCACATCAGATAATCGATGTACCTGGTGTTTCCGTTGCTTATTTCAGGGAATCTCCACCAGCTGGGAGGAGGTATCACCTAAAGTCACCTTGCAGGAGGGTGGCAAAGTCAGAATATTACACTCATCCTGTAGTCTCTGCAGAGCAGGAGACCCCACAGGGTAGCCAGACAAGCTTCTTCTCCTGCCTCAAGGAAATTTCTAGATTTCCTTCTTGTAAGAGCAACAGGTGTTGACAGGTTCCATGACTCATGGATGTGGGAGCAGAATAGAAGGAGCAGTGTGGCTAAGAGACTCTGAAGCCTAAGTGAGCAAGTCCTTCAGTGCTCATCCAGACCTACTGTGTGATGCTAGAAACTCAAAGCTGACATCAGATTGTTTCAGTTTAGTTTTTTTTCCTTCCCTAAAGCAGCTTCTTAAGTCATTAAAGTAGATTTCCAAAAAGCATGTCATCTTTACATAGTGCTATAGTTTGGATCTGAAATGTCCCCCATGGGTCCTTATATTGATGTGGTGTTACTGGAGGGTGTTGGAACCTTTAAGAGGTGGAGCTTAGTGGAAGGAAGTGAGGTCATTGGGGATATGGCCTTAAAGGGAATGGTGGCACTCTAGGACCCTCTTCTCTTGCATTTCCCAGCCGTGAAGTGAGCAGTTTTCCTTCCCATTGATTCTCAGTATTCTGTACCACTGTTGCCTAAAGTAACAGGGCCAGCTGACCAGGACTGAGATTCTGACCCTGTGAACTCAAGCCTTTGCTCCTTACAAACTGATCTGCTTGGATATTTATTACAGTAAAGGAGTTCAAAGACATAGGTCATTTAAATAGATCCTTCTATGTTCATTCAAGAGAATGTGACAGGAAAATATTGAAATATGTTAGAAATTTTGAACATATGTAAACTGAAGAATAAATCATTACTAGCATCAACATTTTTAAACTTATGATATGTTTGACTTTTCCTATGCCTTTGTTGTATTACAGTAGACTATTTTAAAGTCTCAGAGTTGTGTGGGCAGGGAGAGAACCAAGAAACCAAGCTGTGCCCTCCTGTGAGCCAACTGGCATGGACCGGAAAAGAAAATGAGGCCTCCCTGCCCCCTATAAACAACTGGCTGATTCTGAGGAACACAGGCTGACATGATAGCAACTGAAGTAAAGAAACAACTTAACATTTGTATAGTTTGACTGATTTTGCAGGCCTAAAGCTGGTAGTCTGAGCATCTACTTAGAGGATAACAATATGCAATATAGTAACAATATGAGGATTTCCTACTGTCTTGTTTTTGTAATCCAATGTTGTTCACATTGTTTTGTTCTGTTCTGTTTTATTGTTTTGGTTTATTCCCTTTAAAATTAAAAAAAGTCTCAAGCATATCAGTTAACCCATTATATTATCAGATATCCCATATTCATATTCCCTTCACTGATTAATAACATTTATTTATTTTTGCAGTTGGTGTATGTGAATCAGACAAGAGTTCTGGGTCCCCTATCCTCTTTCAGTTCTGGGGATGAAACCCAGGGCCTTACCCATACTAAGCATACACTCTACCACTGAGCTATACCACAGATGCTCAAACCTCATGTCTTCTAGAGTTTTCTATTTTAATAGTTACACACATGTGACTTCACTAGGTTTTTCTGTCACCTTTGTTTCTGGTAAACTGGAATAAGCTACTGTTTCAAAGTCAAATCTGAAAGCCATATGTGTTCAATCACTCTCCCCTACAACTCATTTTGACCCTTCTTAAGTAACCTATTAGCTTTGAGTTTCCTTCCATTATTAAAAAATACATTTAAGCATATTTTCCTCTTCCTTTTTGCTTAAAGAAAAGCTATCTGGTGTTGTAACCTAATAGTGTTGAGTCTCCCCACTTTTATTGCTTGACATTACAGTCCAGATACTGCCCTCCTACAGAAGGCAGGTCACTCATTCCTATTTACAGCCACACAGAATGTAGACCATTTCTTGTTCTACTCTACCCATCCTGTCCAAGGAGTCCTTGGATTCCTTGCTGATGGTGCAGCAGAGAGTAGCCTTGTGTAGAGGTCTCATTGTCAGTGTGCATCTTGGTAGATCCCTTGGAAGTGGTAGTGTTAGTCAGAAGTTGTGGGATTTGGGTAGCTACTGCAGTGTAGGCTGGCTCCTGGCTGGTTTCCCAGGGTTATTTTAATCTGCATCTGTTGTCTTACAATCAAGATTGGCAATTCAGGCCCTTTTTTCCATGGGGTCATTTATTATGTTTAGAGTACTTTTGTTTTTTGTTTTTTAAAATTTTTTTATTTTAAAGAGAATAAAACAAAAGAGAACCAAACAAAGCAAATCAGAACAGAACAATGAAAGCAGCACAGCACTTTACAACAAGACAACCGGACATCAATAGTAGCTACCATAATGTCTCTTTTCTTTGACATAGTTGAGCATACCTTCACACACATTAATATCAAACATAATATATATTATAACATAATATATAACATATATTATTAATGTAGATGGCCTACATTAATAATGTGTCATGTAACATAATATATTATGTTATATGTTAATGTGAACATATAACATAATATATTCAAAAGTAATAATGTTAATGTGAACATATAACATAATATATTCAAAAGAATGAAAGCATTACAGGACTTCAAAACCAAATAATAGGAAATGAGAAATGGCTACTATGATATCTCATTTTCCTCAAAAAATTTGTTTATACCATCACACATAATAAAATCAAATAAAACACAACAGGATAAAAACAATCAAAATAAGAACAAAAGCATGGTAGGACTTCAAAACAAGATGATAGTAAATCAGCAATGGCTGCCATAATGTCTCATTTTCTTCAAAATAGCTGTTCATACCATCACACATAATAAAATCAAAACAGAATAAAACCATAAATCATAAAATCATAAAATGAATCAAATCAATGAATGAAAGCATTATAAGACTTCAAAGCAATATAATAGGAAACCATGATTACCATAAAATATACCATTATATTCAAAATAGCTGCCCTTACCATCTGACAGCATAAAATCTAACAAAACAAGACAGAACAAAGCCAAACCTAACAAAATTGTGTAAACAATGCGAGAGTTCAAGATAAGACAATAAGAAATTGACAGTAGTTTCCACCTTTCCCTCCCAGGTGTTTCCTGCCCTTTGCTCTTACATTAACTATTTTGCTTTTGGATCCCGTTTACTCCTTCTGTTTCTTATGCTAGGGTTCATGTGTATGAGTTTGAGCTGTTTTGGCCATGAACGTGATCTCCAGTTGTGTCCATTTACCTACAGGAACCTTGAGATGATTCTACTTTATAGCTGGTATGAAAATACCATACCTTTCTTATCCATTCTGTGGTTGATGGGCAAGTTACTCTTGCTTTTTTTTTGGTCTCCTGTCCCATGAAACAATTGTACAGTTTTTTTCTCTCCTTTGATTTTCAGTCTATGCATTTCCTTTCCAGTTAGATGTGTTTCTTGTATACAGTATATCATTGAATCTTGTTCCTTGATCCTCTCTCCCTGTATTTCTTTTCATTGCTGACCTGAGGCCATCTACATTAATGATTACAACCAGTATACATTAGTTTGTCTCAACCCTGCTTTTCTCCTGCTGTTGGCCCTCCGCTTTTCCCCTTCATTCAATTGCCTGTCTTGTTTGGTGGTCCTCCTCTGCTGCTGTTCCTGGAATCATGGTCATCTTTATCTCTCTCTAGAATATTCTTTAGCATATGTTTGGAGTAAGTACTTTTGATTGAAGTAGAAAGCTTCCTTTGCTCTAACAGGGAGATCTTGCCTAATGCAATAGGACAGGCTGGGTGGGTGAGAGCCTGTGCAGGTTCTATGGAATATGGAGAGTTACAGGAAATCCCAGTCTTGCTTATGATGCCTTTTGGGGAGTTGCTGGGATACTCGAGCTTTTCCTTCCCATGTCACTATGAACACATCCTCCACATCCTTCCAGGCAGGCACAGTTGGTCTCCCTGTCCACACTCTTCTCATTGTTCTATTCCACCTTCTTATCTCATCTTCGAAAACACTCTACCTCTATTTCCCGCACACTTACCATTCTACCCAGGCAGTTACCTTCTCTGGACACGGTTTCTTTCTCTCACTGGCCATGCTCTCGGCAGGACAGGTGCCCCCTCTGCCTCCTCAGGGTTCCGGAGCACTGGCACATAGCAGGCACTCTGGCATGTGCAGCAGTGCTGTGACTGTGTGTGGGAAGGCAGAAGTGTCACTTAAGTCTTGACTGCAGCTAAGACTGTTCAGTGCAAAGAGCAAAGGCTTTGTCTAGTGTGTGCTTGCTCTCCCCAGCAGGGACATACCACTAAGCTTCCAGGAAGATACTTCAGAAACCAGCACCAAGTTGTCTGCTGGGAACATGCCCAGCAAGGGGTGATGGGAACATGGAACAGCAGGTCAGCCTGTGTCAAATGCGCCAGGGTAGGGTCTCTGGACAGCACTGCTGTGCATTAGGTTACTGGGCAGCACTCTCTTGCCTTTCGCTCCACTGTTCAGTGACACAATCTCTAAGACTTGCTCTGTTTTCTCAGTTCCTTTTTCTTTAAACCCTGTACACTCCAAGATCATCTCTGATGTGTGCTGTTCTCTGAGCTGGCTTCCCCACTGGGAGGAAAATGTGGCTACCTATTGGCATGAATACAGCAGTATGCTTGGCAATTGCATTCAGGTTTTTTAAAAATAGTGCTTATTTTTTTCAATTATAGAAAGAATGTGTGCTTACAATAGAAAAATTGGGAGGTATTAAAAACTAGAAAGGAAGAAATAATTATCCATGATTTCACTGCCTGATAGCCTCACTGCTAACATTTTAGTGGACTTCCTTCTAGTCATTTTCTATGAATATTTAAATGATTGGATTCATTTTCTGGATACATTCTCACACTTTTAACTTAAAGTTGTCATATGAGTCTTGCATTTTACCTTTATGCACAAACATATAAGCACATACTATTTAGCTGTTTCCATAAACTCTTCATAAATATCAGTAAAAGTAAAAGCATATGTATTGCGCTGAAGATATAGCAAGCAGAACATTCACCTAGCATGTGTAATGTCTTGGGTTTAATTCTCAACACTGAAAAAAATACCTCACAAAATAAAACAGACATATTTACAATAGTGATAGAACCTCATTGTAGCAAAAGAAAAAAATGGCAGGAATGTGTAATTTGGAAAGGCAAAGTTCCTCATTCCCCTTCCCCTCAGATATAAGCATCATTATTGGTAAAGATTTTCTATACACATATTAACATTAACGTTAACATATTTAAACACATGTATAACTTTTCATTTCTGTCCCTTAATCACTGCATTGTAAAGTCATGAGGAGACAGAAAAATGTGCTGAATAAATGTGGATGGCTCACACAGTCCCAGACTCTGCACCCTTTCCCTTCCCTGTAAGCAACAACAGTTGGAGATCTACAGCATGGCCTCCTCCCAGTGCCTCCTCAAACAGCAGTCCCTCCTTTTTGTGTTGCAGGTAGCCAGTTCTGCACTAGACTAGCAGATTTGAGTAAGTACTAGAGACGATGTGGCTTTCAAGCCACATGACCTGCCCACCTGACTTATGGTGCTTTCTATGTGTTGATAGAGAGAAAATCATAGAACACTACTAAACTCAGGACAAAATCAAGTTTTATTTGAGAAATAGCATTGCAATGGAAATAGGCACACCGTAGTACTTTGTTAGCATAGTCAAAGAGGTTGAAGCAGAAGGAAGTTTTTAAAGGCAAAAATGGAGAGGATGACATCAAATATTTTCAAACAATAATCCTCCATCACTGTGATGGATACTAAGACTGACATGGCATTGAACAATCACTGGGCAAACACTATTGCAGAGAGACTTTATGTGTAAGAGTGTTATGACTTAGTAGAAAGTTTGTCTGTATTTTGCTCATATCCAGAGACTTTTTCTGAGCCTGAGATTAAGTATAGAAGACTAATTAACTTGGCAGAAGAAATTTCAAGAAAGTCTAATTTTGAGGCAGTGGCATGGCTACCACTGAGGTCTTTTAACAAAATTTATACTGAGAATCAAGAGCAAAGAACCCAGCAGAATGATTTAAAATGCTGTGAGTTTGGCCAGAAAGGAAGCTCTGGTAAAGCTGTGGACTACAAAGATAGAGCAGAGGAGATCTTGATTGTTGAGAAAGAACAAGAGAATAGAGCAGGTGGCCTGAGGGCATCACAAGAAGCAACAGGATCCCACCCTTTGGAGCCTCAAAATTATAAAAGTGGAAGGCTTTGCTTTGAGAAAAAGTCTCACAACACCATGTTCCAGAATGGTGGCAGCCTAGCAAATTTGTTCCTTTGAATTGGATTCAGAGTGCCCAACAATTCAGGCACTCGACCCCTATAGCCAAGGGAGAGGGAAGCCTGGCTACTGATCCAGCTGACAGCAGAAGTTGGTATCATCCATGTGGTGCTGATTTTAGAAACATGCAGAATACAAGTGTTGTAGGATCAGGAAGACTTTCACCCAGATTTCAGATAAAGGCCTAAGAGGCTAGGCAGTGTGTCCAAGAGGGCAACATATTAATCTGTAAATGTGAAGCCAAAGGTACATTGGAGACTTCAGAAGTTTGGAGAAGCCAGGATCATCTGAGAAAATGTGAGGGAGTAGAATGAGCCCAAAAGAGGAGCTACAATCACCAGCAGTGCCTTAGGGGCAGAGCCACCTTTGGGTTTACATCTTGCCACAGGTTGCCTCAGATGCTACACATCGAACTACAGGACTTAATGTTTGCCCTGCTGAATTCTGGACTTGCTTTGGTCACATTCCTTTGTAATTCCCTGTTTGTAACTTTTGAAATGAAAATGTCTATTTTGTGCCACTGAATGTTGAAAATGTTTAACATTCTTTTCGTTTTTATGGGGGCTCACAGCTGATAGTTTGCCTTAAATCTCAGGGGTGCCTTAGGGCTTGGACTTTTCAGCAATGCTGAGATTATTTGGACTTTGACAACTCTTAGAGATAGAAAAAATGCCTTTTGCATAAAGGCATGTGCATGAGTCTGGGCCAGGGGTGTAAGTTATAGTTTGTGTTTAAATGTCCCCCACAAAGCCTCATGCAATCATGGGGTCAGAGGGTGGAGCTTTTCAGAAGTGGCTGAATCTAGAGTTTGTAATTGATTCATGGTCCAATGCTGGGATTAAGGGTCTTCTGTACCATGAACTATTATCCCTCTGCTATATGCCACCCTGTCTTGGAACTAACAGATTAAGAGCTGAAACTTTTACAAACTATGAACTAAATAATCCTTTCCTCCCTTTAACTTTGGGCATTTGGGTATTTTGTCTCAGCAATGAACAGAGTGTAAAGAAAATTATCTGGCCACCAGGTCTAGGATTATCTGCTGATGGTGTAGGCATGAGTACAGATTCATTTTGTTCTGTAGCTATTTAGTGACTGGCTCTTCACAGGAAAAGTTTGTCCTGTGTATGACTGATTCATTTCCTCAAGAGCTTCTAGCACTCACAGTGGATTTGCACTTAATTGACCCCTATAACACTACATTTTTCAGATGTGTGAGCACCACAGCAGCAACAAGACCTTTGAGTCTGTGTGCTCACAGCCTGATCCTTCTTCAGGACTGGTTTCTAAGGTCACAGTTTCTGGTTCAAGGAGCAGACTTTCAGAGAATTTTGTCAGATATTACAAAGCTTCCCTCCAAAGATGTGACAGGTGTGTGGAGGTATGCAAAGAAGACAGATTCTGGATGGCCAATCAGGCTATGGGGAGGTCACAAGGACTCTGAACTTGGGAAGGTGGCAGAGCCAATGAACGAGGTTCTCTGATGGACCTAGAAGGTGATATTTGGAGTCCCATCTTCAGTTCCCCCAGGATGGCTAAGGAGTCTTTGTTACACTGGGCAACTGTTGACTGCATATGAACCATTTCTCTCCACCTCCTGACTCAGTGGCCCTCCTGGCCACCCAATGGGGAGGTATCATCAGTCTTTTCTTGTTGTTATTGTTTTCCACACAGGGCTTGAATCCAGGGTGTTCTCTACCACTGATCTGAATCCCCATCCCTTCTGATTTCTAATTTTGAGCCACAGTCTCACTGTTTCCCAGACTGGCCTCCAATTCACCATCTTCCTGCCTCAGCCTCCTAAGCAGTGAGATTACAGGAATGTGCTACTGAGCCCAGCACCAGCCCTGTTTTAAATGGTGAGATGTGTGACACATACAATGAATAGTCTGCCCTTAGAGAGTGCATGTTGGTCTTTGAACCCAGTCATCATGACACTAAAATCCAACCTCCACCTCCCCTGCAGAGGGATGAGCTAATGTCACACCCATTTCTGAGGAAGCCTGCTTATTTACCCCACTCTGCTGAGTAAGTACCAAGGCCAAGAAAGTGCAGACCAGGAGAAAGGAACTTAGGTGAGGAGGGACTAATGGGGCATAAGAGAGATTTCTGGATGTGCTGGACCTACTGTCTTTACTCTGGATGCTGGTGTGTTCACTGTGAGAAAAAGCTAGGAATCAAACTCAGGACTTTGCACTTGCCAAGCAGTCGCTATGAAACTGATTTATATCCTGGACCCTGAGTTGCAAACTTAACTTGTGAGTGTTTTATATGTATACTACAGTTTGAATTTTTGTTGTTGTTTTGAGAGAAGAGAGGGTCTTGCTATGTATTCTAGGCTGGCCTTAAACTCACAACAGTATGTAATCTGGGCTGGCTCTGAAGTCATATCAATCCTCCTGCCTCAGCCTTCTGAGAGCTGGACCTACAGGGGTATATCACCATGTCTGGCAGAGGTTGGAGCTTTAGTTGAGCTTCATTTGTTTGGGGTTGAAGGAGAAACTGTGACAAAGCGGCTTGGGTCCAGGTAGGAGGGTCACTGGGAAGGAGGGCGAGTTTCTGAGCCTCTGGTATTAGAAGTCAACAGTATTGTTTTTGCATTGGATTAAGAGTTTGGCAGTCCCCTCCCCTATTCATGTTTCCTTTTCTGTGTATGTTTGTCAGCTTTATGTTGCTCTGACAAATACTTGAGATAAACAACTTATAAAGAGGAAAGGTTTCTTTTTGGTTCGTAGCTTTGGAACCTTAAATTCCCAGTTACTTTGCCACTTTGCTTTGGGCTTGTGTGACATATAACACCACAGCAGGGACACATGGCAGAGGAGGCCTCTTCAGCTTGTAGCTGCTGGGAAGCAAAGGAAGGGGAGGTGCCAGGGTTCTGGCATCCTCTTCAAGGCCACATCCCCATGGCCTGACTTCCACCAACAGGCCCCACCTCTGAAAGGTTCCTCCTTGTCCATGTGAGTGTGGTGGTTTTGAGGACCACCCCTGGAACACACAGAGCTCTGGGGACACTTCTGATCTATACTAGAAAAGCATGACCAAAGGCAGTCTGAAAATTAAAACTCCCAGAAATTTTTTTAAAAAATGATGTTTTAAATCACTTTTCCTAGTCAATATTGTTATAATTTTGTTTGTTTGTTTTGTTTTGTCTTTTTGAGACAGGGTTTCACTATGCAGTTCAGGCTGGCCTTGAGCTCACCAAGTAGCCCAGGCTGATCTCGAACTTACAATGATCCTCCCACCTCAGCCTCCCGAGTGCTGGGATTACAGGTGTGAGCCACCAAGCCCAGCTTAGTTTTCTTTGCATTTTGTCACCAGCTCAATTCCAAACTCTATACCTTTGTCTTTATTTCTTCATCATAAATTCATATGCATCAGACATATAGGTTGAATATCCTTTATATATTGGGGATTGAACCCATGGTTGCTTTATTGTGGAGCTATATTCCTTTCTTTTTTATTTTTTGAGACAGGATCTCACTAAATTACCCAGGCTGGCCTCAAACTCAATATTCTCTTGCCTCACCCTCCCAAGTTACTGGGATCACAAGTATATGCCCCATGCCCAATACTGTCCACTCCTCTTTAAAGTAAGCCTCTGCTGTCCCCTGAGGGGGATTGGCATGGAGCAAAGTAGATCCTGTGGTCAACCTGCTGTCTCCACCTAGTGCATCTCAAATAGGGCTCCTCTAGAGGATTGTCTTTAACACTCCTCTTCCCAGATAGAAAAATCTCCTCAATTACAGTCATAAGACAAAAGGAATAATGACACTATGTAGAAGGGTAATGCTCTAGACAGTGAAAAAATATATTAAACATCATATATTTTGCACCAATATGTGTGCATGCGCACACATACAAAAGAAGGAAAAAGCAGTAGATCCATAATTTTTATCACATTTACTTTTGAAAAAGGGAGGCATTCATGTTGTAGGTTGCACTTCATTTCATAATTTCAAATTTTATATATAAAAACCCTTTATAAGTATAAAGAAACACTATAAAGGAATCCCAGAACTGAAGCAACTCCAGTTGTTTCTTCACCTACAAAATCACAGTATCATTTTCTACTTTGAATCTACTGTTGAAAAGCAGGGACATGCCATGGACAGGTTGGAGATAGGAGCCCAAAGGGAGCTGGCAGGGATCTAGACTTCCGAGAAATCTGCAGTGAGGCTCACAGCCACTGGGTCAGCTGTGCCACTGAGAGTTCGCCAACTTCTGTATGGATTAGACTGTTGGCTGTGTTAGGGTCCATCACTATGGCCAAACACCTGAAATAAATTACCTTCAAAGAGGAAAGCTTCATTTCATCTCATGATTGCAAAGTTTCAGTCCATGGTTGGTTGACCTGTTGCTTTGGCTCTGTGATGAGGTGGCCACGTGGCAGGCAGCATGTGGCAGAGGGAACCTGTTCACCTCAGCGATTAGGAAGCAGCACGAGAGAGGAAGGGTCGGGGTCCAACATCCCCCGGGGACACACCCCTAATGACCTACTTTCTTCCAGTAGGTTCTGCCTTTTAAAGATCTTGCCAGCTCCCAATTATCACTGACTGGAAACCAAACCTTCCACACGTGAGCATTTGGGGTCCACGTCCACACCGTAGCATTCATGAAAGGGTAAATAATAAATGTGCCAATATAAAGTGTAATGTTTACATATAATTTGGAGTGTACTTACATACTTTGAATTAACATATTTTAGTATAAATTTATATTATTTTTATTATAAGTTTATGTAAAATTTTGAATATTTATGTTTACAACAACCCTGTCATGAACAATGTACTTCCCCATTCACTTCTCTGCAAGATGTGTTACCACTGCACAGCCTTTAAGACATAAATCATGTTCTGAAAGTCTCTTAAGTTATTTTAAATATAGAACTTGCTGTCTACCTTCTGTTCTGCAGATACTGCCAGGGGCTTTTACCTGTGTTGTCTTAGTGTGTATTTTTTTTTAAATTTTATTTAAAGAGAAAAAAAGCAATACAGAAAAAAGGGTAGAAACAATACAAAACCTCAAAAAAAAAATCACTAGTTGACAAACCACATACTCCCCGAAATAGCTGTTCATGTTACAAAATTAAGGCAAAC
>PVJX010003247.1:0-111909 GCA_004027295.1 Dolichotis patagonum | reverse complement strand
CTGTGAATGATCTTAGGACACATGACAAGGTATGTAACTGACTATTGTTAGTGGTATAACGTGGACTGTGTGCGCAGATTTCGTGCAATGAAATCTTGATTTCTGGGATCAGGTTTGATGGCCGAAGGAGATTTACCCATATCTTGCCAAAAGACCGGTTCCCTTCCTAGTCTCCTGCTGTATATTTAACTTGCAAAAATAGGCAGCTGTCAAGGTGACAATGTACTGACATCCATTAACAAAGGACTGACATTCCCTGCTTAGGTTGGCATCAATTGTACTTGTACTTTTCTAAATATTCAATTTTATTGTAGGCGTGAAATCCTCATAGCCTATGCAGTTCTTATTGGCTACTTATTGGCTACCTGGCCACTAATTTAGGTGGCCGCCAGTGGTGAGTCTCTGGAGCAGGGCAGCCGGAGATGAGTGGCTGAACACTGCTTTTAGTCATCAGCTTCTAGTACTGCTGGGGACTCGAACTGCTCAACCGCTAACCTCATCAGGGCTTGGTGGCTCCCATCACAGGGCAGTGAGCATTCTCCCTCCATCCTGAAACGTTAGTGCCACCACCCATTCACCTCTGTCCCCACCAGCTTCGCTCTGAAGAGTACCAACGTCCATGTGTGGGAGCTCCGGGACTTCCTGGGTGTCACTCCCAGCCCTACTTCCCAGGCACTGAGCAGCTCTAAGCATGCCACAGTCATCACGATTTCCCATTCCATTGTTTTGAAGCCTTTCAATGTTTGTGTTCATCAGTTGGAATGGTTTTATTGTTTTATTTGACTTTATTATGTGTGATGGTATAACAAGCTGTTTTGAAGAAAACAAACATGGCAGCCGTTGCTGATTTAATATCGTCTTCCTTAGAAGTCCTACCATGCTTCTACTCTGCTATTACCATTGGTTCTATCATGCTGTGTCTTATTGGGATTTTAATATATGTGATAATATAAACAAATCTTTTTATTGAAAATGAGATATTATAGTAGCCATTGATCATAGTTATTCAGTTCAGAATGTCCTGTAATTCTTTCATTCTCTTGAATGGTTTTATACTATTGTGTTATGTTTGATATTATCGTATTTGAAACTATGCTCAACTACAGCAGAGAAAGATATATTTTGACAGCTACTGTTAATGTCCAGTTGTCTTATTGTAAAGTGCTGTGTTGCTTATGTTGTTCTGTTCTGATCTGCTTTGTTCTGCCCTCTTTTGTTTTATTCTCTTTAAAATAAAAACTAGATAAATAAAAACATGCCACAGTCCTCTGAGGTCTCAACAATACCTAGGAATGACAATAAAATTGTGACTAGTAAGAGCAGTGAATTAAGTCATTCACTGAAGAAATATATATCGAGTGTCTACTCCACGCCACGCACCACTGCAGGTGAGTGGAACATGGTATGGAAAAGACAGAGGTGGCCCTGTATCCAGGGAGTTTATATTCTGCAAAAGAGACAGTAATGCACCCAGAAGAGTAAGTGTCACTCAATAAATATCTCTTCACGCACGCAGTTATCACACACTTTACAGCCACGTAGGTTACAAGTGGTGACCTGCTGCAGATGTTCTCTTGAACGTTCACCTTCCGTTTTGGGATGTCCTGTGTTTTCCAACAGGCTCTCAATAATAGGTATTATTTAGGGTAAATTAAGAACAAAAAAGCGAAACTATAGTTTAACGCCTACCCAGCAGGTGCCCCACAGGGAGAGTTACGATTCAGGCGATGACTGCATAAACATTGACTGCGTGCGCGGGGTTCACGCTCGCCCTCATTCCCACCCGCGGGAATGCACGTTCCGCTCATTCTCAGTTCCCCTTCTCTAATCTCTGTCCTAAATGCCCCTTCATGGACAGACAGGATTAGTTCTGTATTTTTGTTTTACTTTTCTAACTTAATTTTTTATTAGTACATATTTGTCACACATATTGATCATACTTGTCATAGGGAGTTCATATCTGTGCATAATATACCTTAATTCTTACCTTAATTCTTTTCCTTCCCCACCCTTCAATCCTCCCCCTTCCCCAATTACATGCTTTGTTGCCATTTTTGATCTTATATTTTCCTTTTTCCTTTATCTGTTTTCCCTTCCTCTCTCTTCCTCCACTGTTCCTCTTCCCATTTGAACATTTTCTTAATATTTCCCAGGATCTATCATCCATTTTGGTCCTTATTTATCTTCTCTGGTTTCTCACTCACACACACACACACACACACACACACACACACACTGCGATATTTGAACATTGTGTCTGGTATTACCCCTATAAATATGATCTCAACTGTACATCATTTACCTAAAAATATCCTAAGCTTATCTTTCCTGTGGCAGAGTAATACAAAATATTTCTAAATGTATTTCGTCTTTCTACAATCACATACTTTCCAAGCACCTTGTCACCACTTGTCCTATGATAGCAAGTTTCCAACACTTCTTCATTTTCCACATAAGCTACCTTCTCTTTTTGGCATAAATGCTTTGTAGTATTTTTCCTTTTCTCAACTCTGCATGCTGTATGTTGTACTTCGTATCTTTTGTCCTTCTTTTATAATCAAAGTATCACTATGACATATTTTGGCTCAACCTAGAAAAATAGCCTTCAGAATTCCAGCAAGGGTTGTTGTTTCCTAAATCTTTCCTCAAAACCATTATATTGTTCTACCCTTCGTTCTTCTGGAATTGCTTTCCTAATTGTCTTCTACTTATTTTGCTCAGTTGCTTTTTTCTTTGTTCCAATGTTACCTCCAAAGTTTCCTTTTAATTATATATCCTTGTGCAAAATGAAAGCTATCTCTCAATTTGCCTCATACTTTAAAGAGAAGAAACTCAGTTAAAAGGCAAAATATCAGTATACATTAAGTAGGGAAAGCATCATTTATTAGAAAGCCTGCATAATACAGATGTTCCCACATTTAGATTTCAGTGCCCCGTCCTTATAATGCTAAAATAGCATTCCCCAAATCACACATAATTTGAAAAATATACATTTTATTATACTCCTCTGTCCAAACTTTATTGGTACACCCCATTAAGGAATGGTGCCTTGTCCCATCCGTCCACCTTCCCATGACTCTGACCCCAGGCAGCCTCTGTGCCCTCGTGGTAAACCAGACCATGTGTATCTGGCCTCCTAAACCTGCTGTTGATCCTTCCACCTCTCTGCTGTACCCAAACGAAGGCCTGGTTCATCTTTCAATGCAGAAATGCAAAAGTAAATCTTAAAAAGTTATCTTGAGCACCAGAGGAAACAAAGAATCTGAAGATAGCTAAACAATACTTAACACCATGGCCTTTACCAGACAACATGCAGAATTCCTAGGCCCCTCCCCAGATGTCTACTAGCAGCTCCTCTTGGTCTCAACACATCCGCCACAGTGTCTGAGAACTATCTTCCCTCTAAACACGGAAAAGCCCCTGCCAAGAATTTTCCACTTCCTGGAATCAAGACTCCAGATAAAAATAAAGAGAACACGCATTAAAATAAAAGTCTAATCTAAAAGATACAACATGTCATAAGAGATGAGAACAACATCTACTTTTTAATGCAGAGTGGCTTAACTTTTACATTTACCAGCTCATTCCAAAGTAGGGACTTTGTCTCCAACTTGTATAACTTAAAGACCTCCAAATTCTTGAAAGCTTCTGCAAAAGCCAAGAGGACAAATTGTTCTGTATCCAAAGAAACAAAATTTGCTGGTGGGTTAAAAACAGAAATCTCTATCCATTCTTGTCCTACTCTCTCATATGTAGAAATAAAGCTTCAAAAATCTCGGTTTACTCTGAGAAACTTGTTAGGCACATATATAACTTTCGCTACTCTGGTCTTTGCTCTAATTATAAAGCAAACATTGAAAGCTAAGCTCAATTGTGACTTCAGGCCAAGGGCTCTCATGTTTTATTTTGGAGGCTTAAGCCAGAGAACACAGTCTTGGGGCCAGCTAGTCAGCCGCGTGGCCATGATTATGCATCGCTGCAGTAGAAAAATGCCTGGCAGTTGTGACAATCACACGGTTCATGTTCAGTGGTTGCAACAAAAGAATGAAGACAGAACCACATAAAAGCGCAAAATCAAGTGCGCTGGAGGAAACCCAGGGGAGGCAGTGTGGAGGTTTCCAGAGTGTTCTGTAGTTAGTGTGCTCATCCTGTGACTGACAGGAAACACATCAGAGGGCACTCTGTCACTCAGGAATCCAACCAGAAACCATGTGCAGTTACACTGGGTAAGTCGAAGAGAGTTTTAAAACGGGACTATTGATAAATGTAAGCAGTTTATGAAACTCCCCACTTCCTGTACAGTATCCCCAGGCCAACCACATGGAGACTTCTTACTACTTCAGCCCTCGAAGGTCAAGGTGAGAAAACAGAGGCATCAAGGGACAGAGAGGTGATGTGGAGAATGCTGCCTTTTCAGAGATAACGATCTTGGTAGGGACACCACCCACCCCTGGCAATCCCACAGGGACCCCTTGCTGACATGACTGTTTTCTGTTGTCCAGATTTCCTGCAATGCTCCCAACGTGGGAAGCCAATAGCAGTCTATGCTGTCAGTCTCTTGTGATTCAAAGCTGGAGAAAGGTGGGTTTTATATCTGGATGGGGAAGGGCAAGCCTAGGTCACAGGAGTCAAAGCACACTTCCAGTCTTCTGATTCTTCCTCCTACGCAAATGTTACCATAAATGTTTGACTCTTGAGCAGAGTTGTAAACAGGGAAAGGAAAAACAAAGAACCTGATTTAAGGGAAAAGTTTAAAAAAAGAAAAAGCAATCTGTGTAATGCTTCTAAGTAAATTCCTTTCCTCCTTAAGCACCTAATATCACAATAGTTTCCTGATAGCATTGTACAGAATATTAGATTGGACAGGTGAGTAAAGTCTCCAGATACAAAATTACATTTTATTGTGAGGACAATCTGTTCCAAAGGATTCTGTGCTGGAGAATGCCTAACTGCAACTTTCCTGCTTTGAAGAATACTCTTCAGTACATTAAAAGACAATTTTTAAAGTGTTGCATCTGGAGATATTAAGGCTCGATGAGATTTTTTTAAGACAGGCATACATATTAGGAACTTTCAGAAGTAAAATAGAGTGTGGTGATTGAGTATAGGCATTAAGTTAGAATGTAGAACAACCCTTAGGCTCCTAACTTAAAGACAAATGTGCAGAGGCTGCTATACAGTGTGAGTGTTTTGTGCTGAGATTTAACTGCTGTTTAACACCAGTCAGAGATGGGTTGGGGGTAATTAAGGTTAGATGAGCTCACGAAGGGCGAGCCCCCACATTAGGGCTGCTGGATTTTAATCCTATAGGGAGTGAAATGCCAGCCGGGGGCTCTGTGTGTCTTCCACGGATGTCTTCCACTGTGCCACGCCCAGCAGAAAAGTCTTCCGAGATGCTGGGAGGTGCCGGTAGCACACTTTTGGACGTTGTGGCCTTCAGAACAGTGAGCTGACAAACTTCTTTACACATTAGCCCATCTGGCTAGGGAGAGAGGTGGATAATCATTCAATTGGAAGGATACAGAGCATGCTGTGTCAGCCACAGGTGGGCACACAGTGTCGGGATGCAGGGAAACTCGTTATGAAGGAAATCAGACCAAGAAAAGAAGCGGAACACAGGTGGCCAAGATGGAGGCGCTAACGATGTTTTGAGAAATCACATCTCTTTCTACTTCTATAGTCATCAGACTCTGCGCTTCAAGTCCCTTCAGGAACAGGGACTTGGCCAGTCCTGCTGAGCACTCTGTTTTTATAGCCGGCAAGGTGCCTAGACTGTGGTAAATGCTAGATGTATATTGCTGTATGGATGAGGAGCTCAGTCTGGCTAACCGAGAGGGGAGAAGGTGATCTGCAAGAGGTGAGAAACTTGCGGACCAAATCATGCCACAAGATCCTCCTACCTAGACCACTTTGAGAGCTCACTACTAAATTTGAAGTTCCACTTGCTAACTGAGAAGTTACAATATATCTTCATCCTTCCATTTCCTCAGTTTTTAAATTCATCTTAATTCTTGTATTTTCACTTTTTGCATTTTTTAATGAAATGAGTGTTTTAATCATATGGAAAATGACAAAATGCATGCTCAGACCCATGCACCGAAACCCGAGAGTGTTTTAATGGACTGTGGGGCGTAGGGGTCTCTAAAGCAGCGGTGCCTACCATGGGAGCACCCCCAGGCTCTTCGAGCAATGCACGGTCTTACAAAGGGAAGCAGTTTCTGGAGCCATAAAGCCCATGGTGGATCTTTCCTGGCACTCAGCATCGTAAGACAGTGTGTGGTGCAGGCTGCTCACCTGGGCCATTGCCTCTTCCTCTGTCGGTTCTGACAAACTCCACAACGCCTTGGAATCACTTGGGGTGCTCTGCAAAAACGCAGATTGCTGTCCTCACTCCTGGAGGCTCTAATTCAGTAGGGTAGGCGCTGAGGGTTTGCACCCCCATGACACTAATGCTGCTGTTTCAGAACAAATCTCACACACCAAAGACTAATTTGCCACTCAATGGAAAAATGAACAAAAAAAATTAAAACCCCACAACCACAGGAATTTAACTGCCCATACACTCTGAGTCTTAGGGTAAATTAGCATGGGATGTAAAAGTTCTGAATGCACAAGAAAATTAAAAATGAATGATTCTGACAATGGTGTAACAAATCTTTTTTTCCCCCTAGTCAGGGGTTTATGAAAAAAACTAAAGAAAACTTTACTATGACATCAACTGAGAAGTAATTGATAATAGAGTCTGATAGATCACTAAGTGACTTTTGGCAATAAGTCAGAAACTGCTTTACAATTTGGGTAGTATTGCATAATACAACCGTCCTCTCCAGCTGCTCGGTTATATAAACAAGTTTTCCTAGTGTTTATGTGTATAAAAACAGGAGTGGAAGGTGCTTATCCACGCCCCATTCTACTGTTACCTAATATTTATCCATGGAATCGTCATAAACTGGGAAAAGCAACTCTGCTCGGATCCTTGAGATATAGTTCTGTAACAATTTATAATTTATACATTTACTTTCAAATTTTATAATGGCTTTTTATTGTTTTCATCTATTTTACATCACTAAATTACAGTGAATCTCAGTTCAAGAAATTAACTTTTATTGATTAAGTTCATAAGAAAAACTAATTTCCAAATTTCAAGGATAAATTATGAGCCATGTATGTTTGATAGCTTGATCAAAGTAAGTTTCAAACACATAAATGTTTAATATTATGATACTATTTCATAGAAGGGGTGAAAAAAATCATCCCAAAGATGAAAAAACTGCAAAATTTCTGGCCTCTAAAAAGAAAATTTTTGTTTATATATTGCCTTAAAGGATAATGCTGTGCACATATAAAACACTGTCTAAATTCTGCCAAATATATTTTTGAAATGATGTTATATATTTATTTTAGAATAGTAATGTTTGAAATATGCCCCAAATAATATTCGTTATCATTGTTTATGATGAAAAATGTTTTTGTTGATAACTTAAAATCTTTGAGGCACCTATTTTTTAAATTTTCTTTGAGAGTAAACAACATCGAAAATCATTTAGAGTAACTGCCTAGGGCAGTAAATTCGAATCCTTGGCAAAGGTCGTTTGATGGACTAGAACAAAATTCTGAATTACATTCCAATTAAAACTCAGACTGTGCTTATTCTATAAATATCTCAACAAAAGCTATTATTGTACTGTTCTGGCATTCGCTCTTTCTTGTTCAGCCAGGACCCAAACATACAGAAACGATTAATAATGAGAAAAGATTGTACAGTCCTGAGTGACTCATTCAAGGACCTTTGTAAACTTTCTGTTTAGACTGGTTTTACAAATGAATTGTTTGGGCGAATTATTCTGGGTTGTTTAGCAAATGAAATCTGCAGTACAGCGAAAAGAAAAATGTGCAAATATTGATGCTCACACATCACAGTGACCCTTTCTCTTAGGAAACCATTTCTCTGCATCTCTACAATCACAGACCATGAAAAGAAACAAATTAAAAATAGACATGGAGTCTACTTGACATTTTTAAACTTATCTAGAATGCATTTCCCTTCTTTGAAAGTTTTCTTGGGAAACAGTCATGAGCAAAATTAACCAAGAACATTTTTATAATTATTTCATTTTTTTCTATCAATACCCAAATCTCTTAAGTTCATTCTATGAGAGGGACACTTTCTGAACAACAGACCATGGGCTAAGCCAGTCCCGCTCCTTTATACTGAAAATTCTCCTAAGATCAACGAAGTTCTACTTACTAACACAGTAAAATGGCATGTCTCTCCCTGAACAATCTTTTACCTCTCATCAAGTGTGGAGTTCAGCGACCCCGCACATCCTCTTCTCTTCTGGGGTCCCTGTGGCTGGGCCACAGGCTTCCTGTAACGTGTCACTGAGCAGAGCAACGCACAGAAGCATCTCTAGCTGATGAGGAGCAGCACACCTCTCCTTAAATTTCTCACTCTCATCCCGTACTCTGAACACCCTACGTCTTTCACTATAAGCACCTAGATCAATCAATCAATTTTTATTAATCAAGAAAAGGACATCTCTGCAAGTAACCCAGATTCTTGTATACTTCCTTGGATAACTTCTCATTAGCAAGTATAAAAGAAAGGGCAGACTGCACAGTGACAGAAACAGCTCAAAAAAGAAATGGATTTCTTCCCTTCTATTCATGCCCAACTCCCTGGGTAGCTTTGATACTTCACGAAAGAAACCACAAAATAATTTTCAGCCCAACTTTGTGCTTTATTGCCATGCAACTACGAGGCGTGGAATGGATTTATTCTTTCAGATCATCAATAAAGATACTGGAATAAAGGAGCTCTCAAATAATTCCCATGCAATGAATTCAGTATAAAAACTGTGAGCAGAATCTATCCATCTTATTCACTGAGAAATCCTCAGGGCCTAACTGTGCCCGGCACATACAAAGTACCTGATAGATAGTGAATGAATAAAAAATGAAGGAACGATTGGATAGCTAAACTGATGAGGATTTGACTTTTTATATCTTTTGATAATTAGATATGATTATCTAGTCAGTAAATTGACCTGCTAAATGTATACCGATCAGGAACACATTATGAAAACACCATGCAAGATCTCAAAACTCCTCTCCTTCCACTAGAGAGCGACTGTGTAATATTTCAATAAATAACCTGAGCGCTCTGCATCTGACCCTTCATCAGACTAGATGATGCGTGTAAAACATCTGGCCTGGCTCATGGGAAACAGCCTGTTAAAGTGAGCAACAAATTTTCATATTTCCTACTTCTTTCAGATTTGAAACCAACACAGTATGGAGATGAAAACATTACCAAGAGTTAATACCTCAGTTTTTGAGGTATAAAGATAATCCCTTGACTGCAACAAAATCATTTCATCCAAGCCAGTGGCTTGTTTGCCATGATGGAATCAAGTTATGAAAGTGCTCGTGCACATTTAGGTTTAAAGCTGTAAATAACCAGACAAGTCACAGTGTAGTAAAAGAAGGATTTTAGGTTTCTTTGGTGAAACAAAAGCAGATATAAAAAGTTACAAAGATTTTAGATTTTCATTCACAAAAAAAATCATTCACATGTTACACTATACATGTTATAAATACAGGAAAGGATTATGTGCATCAGAATGAAAAAGGAAGAATAAAGACCTCATAAGCCCGTGCGGTGTCTGCACGTACTCTGCTGCACCTCAGGGTGGGCGCACTGCACAAGGGCACCAAGGGGCTCCTGCAACATACTGAGCGTTGACTGTGAGCTTCAGTTCTCCTTTCTGGGGCAGAGAGGTTTCATGAGAGTCCAGGTCAGGCCAACCTGTCTGCTCTTTAGCTAGTTTTCTTTCTCTTTCTTTAAAAAAATTTTAAATTGTGAATGGATACCTAAGCACACAAAAGTTACCCCTAACTGTGCATATCCTGCAATGTTTCAGTCCTTGTGAACACTGTGTACCGTCTAACTCGGGTTAGACATCTCTCTCTTCAAGCATTTATCATTTCTATTTGCATTTGATTTGTCATCTACGCTTCCTGCTTTCTTTCCACTACAGCGTTTTCTTCAACCATTAAATTAAGTGGATCATGATTCAAAAGTCATCTTCAGCAGTCTGTTTATTCACAGAGAAGGGAGAAAATAGAGTGGGAAGAGTTGAGGGGGAATTTCAACACATACACTGCACCTAACAGGACGAAATACCCAGGCTAATCCTACACAGAAACCTTGCTGAGAATGGCCAAACGCCATTTGCCGAAAGCTGCATACTGTTCCACTCTTTCCTTAATAAGCACTTAATGTATTCTATCCATCCCATTATTTAATCGGGGAAAAAGCACCCACATGTATGGTTCCAAACTGTGTGAGGAAAATATAAAGCTAACACTGAAAAATAACTAGCGTACTGTATCCATTTTCAGGTCTGGGGGAAAATAACATCCAATAAATTAAACCAGTATGGCTTACTTCATTTATTTATGTATGCTTCACAGCTGCAGCGTTCATACATGAACATTCAAAACTTTATAAAAGATTAAAATGGTTATATATACAAAATGTCTTTTTCTGCTTTTTCGCATGTGTGTTGTTTTAACAATTCCCCACCCTCCTGAGCCCGCGGTCTCTGTCCATTAAAAATGTCTTGATTCCCTATGCAATCTTACCAGAGTTATTGTTATGAAAGCCATTAGAAAGTAGACCTGGTTGAGTTAATAATTAGCACTTTGTCCCCTTAAAAAAAATGCTTCTGGTCATAGAAAAGTCCTCTGTGCAGGCCTTCCGTGGAAGCTGAAGGAAAAGGATTGCAGCAAAGGACGCCACGCCGGAGCCCCTCGTACCTCAGGGTCATTTTCAGGCTTCAGCATCATGCAGAAGCTGACAGTGCCTATGGCCGAGACGCAGTGACCAAGATTGTGTTTGCTACTTGTCCGGGGAAAGCTGTCCCCCGTCTCGCTGCCAGCCAAAGGGCAAATGAAACCATCTCCAACCTAAACAAACTACCCCAAAGCAGCCGAACCACTGATTAAAGACCTTGAAGGCTCCCTAATCATCATTAAATATGCCCGAATTCAGTGTGACTTTTTAATTTATATACAGGCGTAAAATCAACATTAAATCATCTTATTTACATGGCTACCGGTGCTGACATGGAGCTTTTTAAATAGTACAGTAGGCTGGTAGACGTCACAAAACGATCCGTGCCGGAGGCAGAGAGAACGCTAGTGACACAAGACAGGCTGGGAATGGTGACTTTCTGCCCTCGTTTTCTTTTGTCTCATTTGCTTTCCTTTCGGATGCCCATACTTTCACTTAAAAATGTTTTGGGAGCACAACAACCCCACATGACCGGACGGTGGTCCACAAATCGAAACCAACTGATTAACACTTCTCAAGGTGGTAGAAAGGCACAGGAAGTTAGGACTTTGGCTGAAATGATGAGAACCTATGTTTGCCCTTTGAGGAATCAACGCCTGGACTCCTGCCACCTCCGGCTCCAACGATGATCGTGTTTAGATGTGTTTACTGAATTGTCCTTTGCTGATGAGGAATTTTTAAAGTATTTCTTAGAATAAGTCCTTTGGTATGCGGATGCTACATGGAAGGAAAGAAAGAAAACACAACAACATTACTTGCTCCATACCCTAAACTCTGACACCAAAGCCGCAAAATGAGGGTGGCTAGTAGTGGTTATGGCATGGTTGTCCGTTCTTTCTAAAGGACCACTTACGGTTCATGCAGGTAATTTTAGGCATGGCCCATCTTCCGTTCCCTAGGCACCGGATCGTTGGAAGGTGGCGCTGAATGAAACCATCTTTGCAATGGTATCTAATCAAGGAGTTGATCTCATAACGAGGCTTCATCTTTCCAAAGGTCTTGGCATTTTCTACCACGGGGGGCTGGCCGCAAGCAACTAAGAGAGAGCGAACTGGGTTACTTCCAAATAACGTAACAATTGCAATCAATTTTCTCTGTCTGTCTCTGTCTGTGTCTGTCTGTCTGACTATCTCTCTCCAAACCCCATGTACCATCCATCATAAAAGCCACCACCCAGATTTAAGAAGTAGTTCAAGAAAAACTTCAGTGGAAGTTTGGGCCTCATTTGAATCTCAGGTTTTATGTGTTTGAACTGTGTTTTATTAAAAATCACAGGACTGAATGGTCACACAGTCATACAGCTTTTGGGCTGGTTTACTTTTCTGAAAATTTTCCAAATTGAAAAGCATGTGTCTCACGCCAACGAGTGGTCCACTGGTTCTGTCCTTACTGCCATTCCCCAAGCTGTATTTGTCACCTTCTTTCATGTGGGATGAAAATGGATTTGTAACTATTAACTATTACTATCATTTCCCTGTAAAGACTTACAATCTCTAACAATATCACCGTGCTTACAGATAGACACACAACCCCAAACATAAATAAAACCAGGTCATAGGCTCCTGTGCTTTTGCTCTTTTCCATCTTATGTCTGAGACAGAGAAGAGAATGAATATCCACACATCAGTTTTGCCAGTATCTTAATACAAATTTAAATGCTTGAGAAGAGTAAGTACACATAAAGCTTGACTGCTTAGCTATCGTATTTAAAGTGCAGTGAAAAATTCCAATTATCCACAAACTTAGCAATTAATAATGGTAATAATAATGGATGTAGAAATAAAAGAAACCTCTCTATTTTAAAATTCAAGGAACTGGGAAAATTAATTCACCTGAATTTATAGTAACATAGTTTTATGCAACATTAGTGCACTTCTTTTAAATTATATTTTAAAAACCATCTAGAAATTACTGTGTTTTGCTATCTATTTCCGATGGAAATGTAACCACTTGAATATAATTCTCCCTAAAGGGCATTTTTTACTCATAGTTTAAGTATTCTGACACCACTCACCCAGAAGAACATAACATATCATCTCACAAAAGAATGAAAAACTTCAGTGAGAGAAAAGTTACCAGGAAACTTGTTACCAAAATGTTTACATGTCAAAATCCTAATACCAACAGATGATAATTATTAAATTTCCTTTCATTTTCAGAATATGTCTACAAACATATTCTTTTATGAAGACAAATTTGGGTTTCACTTAACTATTTCATTCCCCTAATTTTCTTTTGCTTGATCCTGATATAAATAATTTGCTTGACTGCAAACTACTTTTATTGTACTGTGAACAAAAATATGGTGTGTTCTTAAATCAAAAGTATCTTTATTATAGTAAGAGACACACTGCCATCCACCCCCTTCAAAATCCTCTCCCTTCCTTCCAAGACACTCATCGCATCATTCTTGCATTTTCAGAAGCAGTTCTGCAAGTCATCTTCCACGAACATCATCTGTTGCACTGCTGGGTCTACCTCAGTCCTCCATCGATTTAAAATACTTAATTTTTCTGGTCATTTTCACTTTAGGAAAGAGTCAGAAACCGCACAACTCCAGGCCTGGTGAATAAGGTAAATGAGGGCACATGACCAGTCTGTTTTTCTGTTGAACGGCACCCTGCCGCGGTATTCACTGTATTTTTGGTCACATTCCACAAAGACCCTCGTGAAAGGGAACATTCAGAACTGCTTCACAAAATGGCAAGAATGATGAGGGAAAAGTGTATGGACCAAGGGGGAAGTTTTGCGGCAGATTAATGGCAACGTGTCTTTATTATAATAATTTTTAATTTAAAATCCACCATATTTTTCAGTCACTGCTTGTATTAGGTAGTATCAAGCGGAACGAGCCCAAGGTCATATAAATTAATTAAAAATGCTACAGTTGAATGCATTTTATGGGAGTCTACACTGTACTAACAGAATAGAACTTGTTTTTAATCATTGTGAGAGAACAATAATATTTCTTCTAGAACTATTTTTATGTGAAGACTATAAAAACCTAAAATGATTTAGTGAGTGTGATAGAGGCAACGACAGGAAAACAGACCAGAAGCACATCCACACATACTTGCCCATACTTGACACGAACACGGCAATGCAAGCAGAGAGTAGAATTAAAACTCGGACAATTTGGTACCTCAGGGAATACACAGAAATTCAATTATAGATGGTTTAAGCATATCAATTTAAAAGCAAAATTATAAAGTACTTAGAAAGGATAGGCTACTTTATGACTTTAGATTATAGATTTCTTAAGATACACAGAAGTTAGAGCCATAAAGGAATATTCAATAAAATTGAGAATTCTATTCATCAAAAAATTCCACAAGGTAAGGCTCCATAACGCTGCAAAGGGGGAGAAGGTATCTGCAACCATATAACTGCCATGGAATTACAGTCATATTTTAAAACTCTTGCAAATTAATATGTAAAAGCTATATAAGCAAATTTTAAAAATAAGCAAGAGAAGCTACCCAAAGCAAAAGACCTTTCCATGTCCAATAAATATAAGACTAAATAATCAATAAAATGCAAATTAAGTTACAACATACAACATGTTATACCCATCAGATTGGCAGACATGTCCAAGTCCTCTCATATCAAAAGCTGGAGAAGATGTAGAGAAGCACGTGGCTGGTGGGAGTGTCAACTGGTGTAACCGCTTATGGAAAGTAATCTGGCCTTTCTAGTAAATTCGATGGTGCGTATGTCCTAAGAGACTTCGCAACTTCACTCCTGGACATGTGACCTACAGAGTCTCACACACATCTACCAAGAACAGGTTGGAGAACATTCAGGCAATATTGCTTATCACAGTAAAAACATAGTCTGTAATCCAAATGTCCACGGACAGGAGAACTGGTACGGAAAACACTGCAGAGTCGAGCAATGGAGCACCGTACAGCAGCAAAACACAAAACACGTGGCTACAAGTATCAGCACAGAGACAGCGCACAAACGATCCTCAACCACAAGAGCGCGGTAGGGAGTGTGTAAGAATTACTCCTCTTACATAAAGTCCAGATAACTGCAAAATTCAACACTTTGTTGTTCGGGGAAGCAAGCACATACATTAATACTAATGGGAAAAGCAAGGACATAAGGTCATTGTCTCTCACGGGAATTGTGGAGTAAATAAATGGCATCAGAAAGAGCACACAGGGCACTGCAAAGGGACGGAGACAGCAGGTAATGTGGCATTCTTCTTTTAAAAACGTGTTTTTCCTATATACTATCCTTTGTACTTATTTAATAGTTAAAAGTAGAGCTACTTACATCTGTAGGTTTAAAGGTCTAAAGTGATGAAGGAAAGTGCTGTCTTTTATTTAAAAAAACAAACATTTATAAAAAATCTCCAGAGCGTGATTAGGAAATAGTAGATGTTGCTTAAACACATCAATTGTTTAGTCTTCCTATTTATTTACTACATATCAATAAAAACTCAGGCAGCAGGAAGAGAAAATAAGAACAATGTTCCTCCCACATGGGCTAGAGCCAGCGTTTTATAGAACCCAGTCTCCCCCGGGCAGTGAATCTTTCTGGCTACAGTGCAGGAGTCCAGGACCAGGAGGAATCTCGCGGTCCCTCAGCTCGTCCCCTTGCTGGAGACCTGTGGCCGAGCCTAGACGCGTGGGGGGCTTCGTCACAGTGCACAGGGGTGAGGGCCGGGGCTGTGGCTGCTGGCATTCAGTGCACAGAGGCGGGGACTAAGTTCAAGATTCTCCAGTACACTGCACAGTAAAAAAAATTGTAATCCCAGCGCTCTGAGAGGCTGAGGCAGGAAGCACAAGTTCAAACGCAGCCCGGGCAACAGAGTGACCTCGTGAGACCTTCTCTCAAAACTTAAACATTTAAAAAACAAGAGGGTCTGGAGATTGAGCTCAGTGTGAAGGCCACAGGTTCACTCCCAAGGACCATCAAGAAGCACACCAAAAAAGTTGTTTCGCTCATAATGTCAACAGCACTGCTGCTGAGAATCTCTGTCATGGCAGAAAATAACACAGGAAATGTAAGTCTTGGGACCATAAACTGAAAAGGCATGACTCCAGCAATCATTTGGAGAAGCACAGAGACAAACACGACTTTGGGATGAAGATAAACAGGTAATTAAACACTCAACTCACTGCAGCAGCAAAAAGAAAGCAGCAAATGTTTGATTTGTTATTTTTAGGAGTTCGTGACACGCAGTGGAGCAAAGGGCCAGGACTGCTTGGGAGGGCTCTACTTCGGGGCAGGGAGCAGCAGAAGAGTCAGCAGTAAGGACTCAGTGTCCTCGGAGAAGATGTCTTGGGCACCTTTGTGTTCCCTGTCTTCTAATGGAATTCACTGCTGATGTCTGAATCTTTCTTAAAATACATACGGAGCATGCGTCTTTACTGTTATCATTTCTACATTCAAAGACAACTCAGGCGGGTTTTCTATCTGGCATTCACCCTCCAACCTCTTAACTTGAGGTGAGTTAGTCTCAGCCTGGGGAGCAGATATCTACTATTACTATCAAAACGGGTCTTAAAATGTGCATGGGATTTCCATTTGTTAAGAAACTATAGAAATTCAAACACAACACATGTTTGAACATCAGCTTTTAGGATTTTTTTTGTTCTATTTCATGCATGGACCTTTCATGCACGTGGTTTTATCATATCTTGAAAGCATTCAACTACAGACACTTTAGTCCATGGTTTAAAAGTCTAAAATAATGATTAAAAAGCTGAGATGCTTACAAAAATCAAGCAGTGCATATCAGACAAGACTGAAGGAACCAGGATGCATGCGCTAGAGGTGCAGGTCCTGCTGAGCAAGGCAGTGGTTCCCAACTGCATCATCCAATCCACGGACACACTTGAGCATGGCCAAACGACGTTAGACTTTCTTATACAAAAAACTCTCCAAAATCTGGATTATTTTAAGCTATGACCCAATCTTTAACTATTCGCAAGTATCTTTTCAATATTTCTCTCATTAAAATAAAGCCAGCAGTAGTGCTTGTCTGGAAGATACTACCAAGCAGTTTTCTTACATTAACGTCATGCTGTCCCCCTAAGTACCTGAACCCTAAGACCAGAATGGTTCTGAACGCTCTCTTTTGAACTGTGACGAAGGGTGGTATATTCCAGAGCACCAAGAAATGGCACACGAGACAGTATCTCAGGGAATGAAGTCTGACGCCCCCGCCTCCTGCTGAATAAGCGCGTGGCGGCAGCGGGTGACCGTTACCTGTGCCTTTCTTGCAGGTGTAGGTGAGATGGTAGTTGCAGGGGACATCGTTCCACTGGCCGTTTTCGTGCCAAATGATGACCACGCAGTCTTCGCCAGCAGAAAAGAAACTGTCTGGCTGGTTGGGTCTCCAGTTCTCATATTGCTGTAAAAATAGAGAGGGATGCTAACTGCTCGACAGTCAGACGACAGAAGAGCGCTCCAGTGACCCGCTAGAGGCGACCCCGCGATTTGGGGTGGAGCACAGCTGAAATCACCTTCACATTCAAGGCTTCCAACTCGTGCAGAAAACAGCCGTGTTTGTATCGCAAAGTCTTTTTTCAATAGATACTGATTTGACAATGAGATGTCTTTCAGGACTTTTGGTCTAGTTATCCCAAATTTCTAAATGTATAATACACCCTCAATTTAAGAAATCCATCATATTAACTGTAATAACATTTTTTTTTCTTGTACCAGGGATCGAACTCATGACCTTCCACTTGCTGAGTTAATCTCTGGCCCTTTAACTGTAACAACATTAATGGAAGTAAAAATAGAGAAAAAGTTCACAATCTCACACTAATCTAACACGTTTTCTTCCAGAATTTATGTGCGCATACGGTATTTAGTTGTGATCATAGTTCAGTAAATTATTAGGCATTTTTTCTCATCTCTCCCACTATAAAATACTTTCCTTGATCACATATTTGGGTTACAATATTGAGATATCAGAAAAATCATATTTATCTGCTAAACCTATGCTCACCTCCCCATATGCAATCTCTCAGAATTACTCTGCTTTGGGTGTACTTTCCATTCATGATATAGCTGAGTTCTCCTCCTCTATGACTTAATCTGGAAGTGGTCTTCTCTTAGTGAGAACATTTACAAATGTGTGCGTATTGATACAAGGGTTGTGCTTTCAAAAGCACATCTTACTTTAATATGCTTTTCTTCCTTGTGCACTGCATTCAGACTACTGAAAAGGATTTTATTGTTCTGAGATATTTCCACCAGTCACCTTTATCTTATGTCTGAAATGGTACTACTGACTTCCCACTCTAAACAAGGAAGTATATATGTGATCAGAAACACCTTCAGCTTTCTATGGTAATCCATTATTTCAACCAATAATGGATGCAGGCCTGGTCTAGATACTTGATGTGCATTATGTATCACAATGATTTGGTACAACTGGAAAAATTCTGGAGCTTTGAGTTGTTGAGCACCGAAGACTCTCTTTCAAATTTCTTTTTACTCTAAAGTGTTGCCTCTATGGCAATGCATAATTATATGAAAAACACCGTTTCCAGGCCTGTTCAAGAGTAACAAAGATGGATTCAATGAAAATAATCCTGAACTCTAAGTGCGAGGCCGATTCCTCAGCGTGGGACTTCATAACTAGAGTGTTTGACCAGATAAGTGTGTTCCATGTTTTTTCACTCAGCTTGCGTGTCACTTTCCATATCGCCTCACCTAACTCTTGTGTCTCGTCACATCTGGCACCCATGGGCCTCGTGGTGAGAAACTTCTCAATATGACAGTGACACAGCTAAAATGACTGAGGCCAGAGGTCTGAAAGGCTTTCCTTAACTTAAATTTCAAATGAGCCTAGGGTATAAAATGAGTAATGAGATTTTATTTGCGAACAATAAAGACAGAGAGGAAATAATCAAAGAGTTAAGACAGCTGTTTTAAATTCAAATCATATTAAAAAAATTTTTTCTCTTTACATACCCCCAACATGATACCATGGTTTTTATGTCCTTTAAAATGCATGGTATGTCAATGTCATTTTATGTTGCATTTATCAAAGTATTTTATTTGGCTATTTGTAGTATTTTCAGTAAAAAAAATTCTTTTTGTGTATTAATTTTCAATTCCTCACACCATGCCAACTTCATGAAATATCCCTCTAGCCATACTACTTTCCTGTGCCATCAAGCTTGGTCAAAATCAATAAAAATATAATTACTATACTAGACAGTGATTATATTTTTATTCTCAGAAAAAACAATTGCTTTTAATTCCTTCAAACACGTTAAACACCTCAATCTTTGATTGAGGTGGGGAAGACCTGAGGTTTGTGGGCTGCTTTTGCTCCCACCCCTTGGCTTAGCTTTGCCCTAAGGGTCTCCCCCACCGCTGAGCACCCCCTGCCTCCATAAGCAGAGTTCTGAAGAAGAGTAACACTGAAAGCGCCAACGCAAGTTAATGAAGTTGCTTTCTGTCAAAACACGGAATGAAGGGAGATTTGATTTCTCTGGAAAAAACCTAATCCAGAAAGAAGACGGGCTGAAACTCAAGTCTGGAATCCTGGGCGGGGCCATGGTGGTCCCTCCCTGCTGGCCCTCGAGGGTGCGTGGGGCCATGGCCACCAAAGCCCAGTGCCCGGAAGCTTCCTTGCTGCCCAGTGACCTTTTCTCCAAAATGTGCCTTCCAATTCCTTCTCTGTTTCTCCTTTCTTTCCTTGATTCCTTACTTCCCCTTTGTGGTCATTCTTCACTCTTCAATCACAAAGACATTTTGTTTTTGAAACTCTACTTTGCTGGGTGACCCAATCACGGTATAAAAGTCAAGCTGTCTGGTGCAGATATATAACTAAGATTTTTTAACAGATGAATTAAAACTGGATAAAAATTTTAAAATTAATGGATAACCATCCATTCAAGGAACAAAAATCTACATGATACATGTTGCCCTCTTTCCCCAAGGGACATGACCACCTTGAAGGCACATGGTTCTACATCAGCAGAATGCCTGAAATATATAATAGTGCTCAGGAAACGGTGAAAACAAAAAATTATAAAACCGTGTAGAAAAGATGGAAAAACAGCATAAACTTACATGGAGTCATCACACAAATTATTAACCTGGATGCGTTAGAGTACTTTGAGGAAGGAGAAGATACTCATTGGACCCAATCCAGTATTTTTCCAAGGGAGACGTTATTTCTATTCTCAGTCTCCATTTCCTCCACAAAAAATAAGCCCCAAATACAGATTAAAGGGGCACGCATTACCCTAAAATCCTGAATTTAGCTTAAGACAAACTTTCAGGAAAATTCTACTAGAAATTCTGGCCAGGCATGGTGACGCGCACTTAGAATCCCAGAATGCTGGAAAGCTGCAGAAGCAGTACTGAAAGTTCAAGACCAGCCTAGGTGACTTATCAAGACCTTGCTTCAAAATAAAAAAATACATAAATGATTGTGGGTTTGGGATGTAGCTCAGTGAGAGACCCTGGGTTTAATCCTCAGTACTGCAAAAGAGGGATGCAGGAGAGAGGGGAAAAGAGAGGGGAGGGAAGAAAGGAGGGTAGGAGAGAAGGAAGGAAGATGGGAGGGAGGAAGAACCAATAACTGTCTCCTTTTCACACTAAAATGAGACTTGGGTTCTGGGCCACTGAAGTGAGGCTCAGGGCTGGCACTGTTCAGACCCCTGGTAAAAGATTTAATTGTCATTGCTAAGAATACCACAGGCTTGCGGCAATGAGTTGAAATGTGGGCTCCTGTGGTTGCTTGGTGGAGCTCGGTGGAAGGGTGCGGGATGGAATGTTAGCTCCGTGGTGTCTGGAGGACTGTCTGACACCCCAGGACCGGCGCACTACTACCTCAGAGCTGACAGCTCCGCTGTGTGGATTTATCTTGGCTAAGACACGGTGATTTTGTTCAATATTATTGCCAAAGTGACTTAGAAAGTTTTCTAAACAACTTTGTTTCTTCTTTAATTTTTTTACATATGGGGAGACAGAGTATAAAAATAAATCTTTGGCTTTAGGTTTCAATGTATTTTTGCCACTAAAGTTAGATATTAGGAAGAAATCCCTCCTTAGGAAATCAATCTGGGCTGTAGGAATGTAATAGACCCTCTCACATACAATGTCTCCTACGTCCAGAAAAAAAGATGCTTGGAATGAGCAGGGAAAAAACCCTCACTAACTCTCACTGAAGTTTTTTCCTAACTTGGAATAAAGGGCACACATTTTGGTTGATCTGTTCTAAATTGTCACATTTCTAGTGAGGATAGGCAAACCGGAAATCAGTCCTAAAAGTTACCATGGGTCAGGAAAAGTCATTTTAATGCCTTTGACAAAAATAAATGCTGGTTATGTCTCTGGGTGTCTGTGCCTAAGTTATTCATGATTCCTTCTCCCAACCCCAAACTCCTGGAGCCTCCCCAGGGATCACAAGAACCTCACCCCAACCCACAAGAACTGGATCTCCTGAGAGAGAACCCTAAATTACTTTGTGCTTTCATTCTCTTCTGATGGCAGAGAAAAATATGACATGGAGGAAGTAGTAATGATTAAGAGATGATATATTTATATATGTATATGTGTACATATATATATATAGTACTACCAATTCTCCAAGATCAATGTAATTATAAATTATAATGTATCACAAACATACACTAATAAAGAAGAAACTAAAGAACTCAAGTAGCTGATAAAAAAGATCTAAAATTTTCTCATGTATAAGGAGATAATCATATTACATCCCATATAAAACTGCTGAATACTGTATTACATGATAAAAAAATTTTAAGTTTCCATTTAAATGACTGGATCTCTGTGTTTAAAATGCCACTTTGATTACATTGAATACAGTCACTTTTCAGTTATTGTTCTCTGCTTCCCCCAAATGGATTCAAAGAAATCAACTGCCAAAATAATCAAGTGATTTTTCAAAACCTGTATATACGCAACACCTTCCCGGGATCAATGTAACCATTATGTACTAATAATGATGAACAGCACTAGTAAAAATAAACATAGTAATTCCCTGGGGAAAAGTATATGTGTGGTTCTTTCACATAAGAAGTGCCTCCAGGTACCGATGGTCATCTCATGGCTGACCAGTCCAAACACTGAGCAGAAAAACTCAAAGCAGACTGAAGTTACTCTTCCATGTCCACCAAACTACAAATGCTTGAATGACTTTGTTCCAAACAGTCTCTACTGTTTTCTACTGTTTTCTACACATTAGTGTAGAAAAAGAGACTCATCCTGTAGGTCTCCTGCCAAAAGGCTTCCTAGGCCGCCTACACCTGTGGCCCTTGGACAACCACCTCAGCCCCTCGAGGACTGGGCTCCGAGTGGTGGGAGAGCGACTTCCCTGTCCTCATCTCTGCGATTCTCCCGCCTGGGTTAGTCAACATGTGGGGTGGGCAGTGCTACGTGGCGGAGTCCTTGCTCAAGAGGTTGTTTGCATCACTTCAAGGTGAGCCTCTGATTACAGAGTGTCTGGGAGGTGCTGATATTCAGAGATACCAGACGACTTTCTATCTGTTAAGAGATACTGCACTAGGCATGATGAACAATCCCAATATCTCAGCAGACGACTAGCATCACCAGCTGATGTTAGACTGGGTCACAGCTAACTGCCCTTTCCCTCATGCAGTGATGCCTTCCTGCTAGGGTTAGCAAAGCATTATTTCACGTGTCTGCAAGACTTAGAAATCAACTAGAGCACTTATTTCATTTCCTTTAAAAGAAGAAGTTTGCTTGGGTTGAGTGCTGAGCATTACTGTCAGTGAAAGAAACCAAAGCCATGGTGTTTGTTACACACTGCTGGTTTTCTGGTGATCCACATAAAATCACACGTAGCTGCGAGGAAGCACACGACCAGCACGGTAGGCTGACGGAAGAAAGATTCTCAAACCAGAGGAGGACTAGCTTCATCGCTCCTTGCAACATTCCACAGCAGTGTTTGCTTTTTTCCACACCAAGACTTAGAATAAAGTTTTATAAAGAAAATGCTGATTTGGCAATCAAAATCCTGGGGACACAAAGTCCAAGAATCCCTAGAATATTACAGAATGTTGTTTTTAAATCTCTTTTTTCATCACCTTAAGACCAAGAAGTTTTACATCCAGGCACAGCGGCACACACTTGTAATCCTACACTCAAGGAGGCTGAGGCAGAGAATCAAACTACCAGGTCCAGCCTGGGTAACTTCACAAGACCCCACCTCAGAAGGAAAGAATGGAAGGACGGGAGGGAGGGAGGGAGAAAGAAAAGAAAAGAAAAGAAAAGAAAAGAAAAGAAAAGAAAAGAAAAGAGAAAAGAATCTTTAAATGCCTGTGTAGTTCAGTGAGAAAACATTTCATTCCCTAGAATCACTTTTAAAAATGTATAGCAAGTATTTCCATAAAAGCTGGAACTATAACTAGCCTTGATTTCAGAATACTCTTTTAACTGAGATGATTTCTTCATTTGGTAAAATAAATACCAAAAAAAAAAAAAAATCAATGGTTACTGTTTTCCTAAAGAGTCAGACAACCTTTTTAGAACCTCTTGGTGTCTTTTCCTCTCTGTTGGCTCCTAAGTGGCACAACATAAATTAAAAAAGGAAACAGAACTTTCATAGAAATTATATAGAACTAAACTCCATCCTTCCGCGAGATGAATTGGAGATCTCTGCTCCTTCCCACACACATGTGCACACCCTCCACTGCCAGTACTTCCTGGAATTAAAGAAGGATTTTTCTGGGGATATATGGGGATGCCCCTATTCACACAGATTTCTGTTACAGATAAATTCCTGCCAAAATACAGCTCGAAGAACCAAAAACTTTAAGAGACCCCTTCAGATGGGCAAACTGGTTTGCCCGGTACAAATCTAAAAGCAAATTCCTCTAAATGCCAAGAGTTTATGTTATCCATCTAAATATCTAGCTATGACCTTTCAGCTTAGATGCAGTCATGTTTTATTCTTCAAAACGCACTATAATTTAGATTATCTGGAATGGCTGAGTGGAGACTGTGTATTAGAACTATTACAATTTGGCTCACCACATTTAAATAATCATACACCCCCATTAATAAAATCCATTGTTGACATTACCCAAGGAAGCCATTCAATGACGCAATACATTGTTATTATTGTTGGTAGAATCTGCTGAACTTTAAACCATAACTTGGATTTTTTTCCCTTGAACAATCCAATCAGTACTCTTCACCTACCCTCTCTCACTCCAAACACTGCTATCTGACTCACAGGGCGAGAACGCTTTATACAAAAAGCACAGAAGACTCTAGGATCACCTGCCAAGGAAAGCAGCCAAGGAAAACCTTCTGCTGGGTTCCATTACTGTGTCTAAAGTGAGAGCTCAGGAAACATTGGTCCAAACACTAGCCTTTCTTGCTAGGATCTACTAACCAAGGGACTGCAAGAAATAGCTTGATGTTGGACTTGAAAAACCCACCTTTGCCACATTTAAATTGTACATTACGACATCATGCAATCAATACCAGGACTGTAAACTATTCAAAACTGGAGGAACTTAATTCACAGGGAATACCGGCCCTGCATAGAGCTGGGTAGAGTTCTGAGAAAGCTGTTTTGACCACGAAATGCAGCATGACCACTAGATGGCGACATCCACCCACTGTTATCATCTTACACCCGCGTGACTAAATCCAATGGGACTGGAAGTAATACCTCCCCCCAACAATCGTGACTATTAACTCCTTGTGGCAAGAAAGATTAAAGATCTATGTGAGATGTGTGACCTTGGTTTTGTGGGTTAAAGTATTTGCCAGAAGGCAGGCATCTGCTAAGTAGTATCTCTAATCTGACTGTGCTGTTCTGTTACTGGCCAGTACAGCCATAAGTTGAATGTTCTAACCAGAATACTCACCTCCAGTCGTCTGTGAGATCCCTCTTGCCTTTAAAGTTATCTGATGACTTGTATCAGTGATGAAGTTTCCTCAGAAGCAAACTTGGGTCTGGAACATCCACCCACGACAGGGCTTCCCACAGGGCAGAACATAAACTCAAACATCCACACACACCAGTGCAATGTCCCCAGTGTGAGTCACAGCAGGTCAGAAAACCTACCCAGGCTGGCTCTGCAAACATCGTACCTGTCTTCAGAGCCCACTTCTCCGAGTGCAAATTCCTTTTATCACCCAGGACGCTAGCGCCATGGCGGAACTCCCAGACCTACAAACTCAGTCCAAATACAGCCAATGCCAAGGGCAAGCAAATAACTACCGAGGAACAAAAGCAAGCAAACCCCACATAGAAAACACTTTCCCAGGACTCTGAGCCACATGCTGATAAGAAACTAGCTTTTGCTAAATAAGGAGCTCAGGACCGGCACTGAGTGAGTCCCAGCCTTTCAGTCCACTGGTCAAATGGTTATCTGGAGAAGGGCGGTGAGAGCTGCTTATTACAGAAATCAAAACATCTGGTAACGTTAAGATGACCCCCTCCACACCCCTGGTGGCCAGGGTGCACAAAGACATTTGTCTGCAGTCTGTGGGGTATGGTTACCTTCACTTTATTTAACTTGTTCAGGGCAGTGACTGCCCTGCGAGGTACATACTCCCTCCCCGGCTCCTTGTGCTCTGTTCTGGTCCTCTCTGTTCATGTCTTCAGGAGGGTTATGACTTTGCTGTTGTCTTTTAGCTGAACTGGGTAATTCACTGGCCCACGCGGAAAAGAGCAGCTTTGTTTAAAGCAGAAAGGGACGTTTGTTTTGGTGTCACCACACTCTCCTGGCAGCCCGGAGCTGGATCCTGCCACCCCTGTGCTGAAGGGAAGGAAAACTATGCGGGGGTCTCTGGGTCTTGGCTCTCGTACTCCTGAGGACACCACTAATCTTGTGTAATAGCGTGAGCTCACCGCGCTGCAGAGCAGCAATTATCAACAGCATGTTCACGGCTTCCGCCCCCCCCCCCCAGCGTCCCTGCGAAGATCGGTGCCGGTGGGCTCCTTCCCTCCAGCGTGTCTGCACAGGTCTGCAGCCGTGCTGCACCAAGGATCCAAAGGCAAAGAGAAAGTGCCAAAAGCCGCTGGATTTCTCCTAGTCTTTTTTGGCCTTCTCCATGGTTATGCTTTGCCTTAAACTAATTAGCGATTAAATTTAAACATCTGCATGGGATTCTAAAGTTTCATAAAGGACTATGAGTAAACCGTCCCTGAGAATGACTACATTGATAAAATCCCCCCCATCTCTGTTTTTGCAGGATGATTTTGTAATTGTGAAATGATTTTCCAGGGGTAGATACAGACTGTTTTTCCAACTGTTCAACCCACTGCCAGCTCTCTGAACCCCCAAAACAGCAAGGTCTCATAAGTTTTCCCACATAGATTCAGAACTCAACTCAAATCAAATTAAATTGCAACACAGGTAAAAACTTTCGGTAAGAACTCAGTGTTCTCCGGTAATAAGGAATCTGCAAAATACTTCCTCACGGGGAAGAGGGTAAAGGAGGAGGAAAGGACCTAGGTTTTTCTTGGCTTTTAGATGAACATAATAAAGTCTGTGACGTTTACCATAATTAAGTTAATATCAATATGCAGTGTGACTTGTTCACAGAGAGTGGCAATGGACTTGGAGGGAAAACCGCACCACAGCTGCGGATCATTTAGAGAAGGTCCTCCCAGATGTTCAGCTAGGAAATGTAACCCTTAAGGGTTCCGGAGGGAGGTGTAGGGTTTTCAGAACATTAATTGACACCACGATGCATGTTCGGCGGGGAACAGCCTGGCTCCCCGGGGCCTGTGCCTGACACAGCAAGGCCAACAACAAGGTCACCGGCACACCCCTGCCCCCCCAAACTCCGCCCATCTGCGGTGGCACCACTATAAGTCCTCTCTGCTAGCTGGTTGGAAAGTTTAACAAACAAAACAGTTAAGTGTTTCTGCTTTGCACTGTTTTCTGTCAAGTCCTGGGCTATGGACCAGCAGAAACCTCCAAACCAGCTGAGAGTACCCAGGATTAGTTAGTAACCCCGATTCTCCTACAGGGACATCTGGGGAGGAAGGCAGACAAGAACCCTGAGTTTACAGGGGGGAAGTATTGACACAGCCCTGCAGCAGAAGAATAATGGTCTACAGCCTGTGACTTGTTACCCCTTTTCTCTGCCCCTCGCTAGGAGGCTCTTCCCGAACGGGGATACTTCTTTATTGTTTCTATCTTTTCAGAGTTGGTTTTTCTCACAATACTTTGCTTGGCAGAATGACATTTACTTCTAAGACGAAGATAAGGGGCCTCTGGCTCTAAAGTCAAACCCACACCCACTCGACCGCTCTTTCACATCAACTCCAGCTCCTGGTGGAAGAAGGGGAGTGTTGTCAAGGAAATTCTCAGCGATCCGCTTGCCAGGGCTGGACCCTGCTTATCATGATGAGAAAAAAGTCAAGGGCCAGTTCCATTTTATAGTAAGTAGGAGTTGAAAGCACCCAAGGAAAACTGTACAAGTAATCACAGTACCAATTAGGCCTCTGTTGTCTATGCCACAATGACCAAGGTGCAAGATGAGCTGTTTAGAGCTGGACTAAGTAACACTTAGGAATCTGTAGATGGTAGATTGTTCTAGAATATTCTGGATGAATACTGAAGAGACCTTTCTGATGCCTCCCAACAGCAGACTGAAGGATGAGGAGACCACAGCCGGGTGTTCGTCCCTGTGGGGAGGAGGGACATAAACAACACAGAGCAACATCCCCTCTTGAGAACTTTATCCCTGGGGGTCAAAGAGCGAGCGGGGAGCAAGATGACAACAGCTTTCAATCTCCAAGGTCCGGAGTTTGATTTCACACCACTTACAGGGAGCTGTGTTACCAAAGTAGCATGATGTGGGCACCTAAGAGATTCTGCTGTGTCTTTCATTCTGCTGTCCCATGGACACCTTAAGGTCTTTAGACAAAACAAAACAAAACAAAACACTGGAAATGATTTTTAACAGGACATGTAGTGATAGAGAAATTCCTACATATTTCCTGATGCTTGGCTTCCTTTGTACTGAAGTCGTTCGTCTTCCACAGTGTTTCTTTCAATAGGTGAGTCTCTGTCCGACTTGAAGCAGGCAAAGGATTCTTAAATATGAAATGAACTGATAGCATCCAAGGGTGATTATTCCTTCCTACTTGTTTCCTACTTGTTTAACCACATTTTAGATATAAATAATAAATTTTTTCAAAGTAATTTTTCTATAGGAAATACATTGGCTAAACAAGTGCTTATTTGAGAAGAAAGAGACTGTCTCCAAATCGTTGTTTTCCTGAAGTCACAGGGACAGGTTAACTTCCAAGGCTGGTCACAGAGGTGTTCCCAGGACAACCATGGACAGGGAATCAGCACTTCCAGAAGCTTCCCTCCGGCCACCGCCTCTTGCACGCTCAGCTATGTATCTTTCTTCCTGAGAAAAATATTTCCCTTTGCGTCCATGTTTGAAGATCCACACATGTGCTGATATTTCTCACAGTGGCACAAATATAAACAAGAGTGCTCAACTTGGAGAAACCAGAAGTGTCACAAAGAGGTGGTGCCCAAGGACTTCGTGTGGTCATAACAGGATCCAAAAGATAAGTGAGCCGTGAAGGTGTATGGATTATCACTGGTTCTTTCAAAACTATTGATTAGGTATCAAATAAGCAACTCTCCTACTCGGTGGTGAAACACAGAGATGGAAGGTAAGTCCCGCCTTAGAAGACGGGTGTCTGGACATCAGCACCACAGGCCTGGAGGCGCAGATGGGAAGAGGACAAATGGCTCACGGAAGGCGGACTGTGAGGAGGCTTCCTGGAGGAAGAGGGCTCCTGGCCATGCAGGGTATCTGAACGTGCTCCAAAGAAATCAGAGCAAGAGGCGAGAACACGCTCAGCACTAAGGCGAGGATAGGCAAAGCTCCACAAGACCGAGCGGTCACGACTCACTCCAGAAGCGCCCTTCCTTCAAGACGCACTGGCTCAGGAAGTCCGCGGAGCTGATGGGCTTCGTCTGCAGCTGATAACTGGACTTTTACACCAAGAGAGGCAGGAAAACATTGGGCGACAAGAGTTCACAGCCCAGGGAGGTGAAGTCCCTGACCCTGGGAATCAGAGTTGAGGGAAAACACTCTGGACAAGTCGCTCATTTAGCAGTTGGTCAAAGGGGCAACTTAAAAGTCAGCTAACAGGACAGACACCAGATAAGAAAGTTTGAGTTCTCCAGCTTTAATGTGTTTCACTTGAGTGGTTTAACTTAGGCTCTTTGAAGACATAACTTGGTGACAAGAGACGCAATCTCAAGTGAAGTGTGTGGTTCCCCCTTAAAGCTCTAGGTGTGTTTTGCGGTCACATATCAATAGTCAAGTTAAAGAATAACTGATTAGGAGAAAACCCGGAACCAAGTGAAAACTGCAGTGTGTTAAGAGAAACCAACCTAAACATAAATCACAAGAGTCAGGCTCAACATGATTTTATCCATGAGTGCACTTTTGTAAAATCAATTGGGCAAATGCCCCAAATAAACAATGAAAGAGATTTTCAAAATATAACAGAAACAGGAATTTGGCATTTTATCAATTATATCAACATTCAATTGTAGAGGCCAATAATGTGGAATGAATCAAAAACAGTCTAAAGAATAAGGCCATTTAGATGACTGGGCCAAACAACATCATTAATTTAGTATAAACTGCTGCATGGAATTAATCCAGATGCAGAGCATAATCATGTTAAATATGACGTAATTACATTGCAAGCTTATTGGAACCAATGTTTAATTATTTCAATAAAAGAAAGCATGGAAATGGAGACCTGACGGTAACTTGTTGGTTTTGCCTGAATGGTAAGACTGAGTATCACGTGAAAATAGAAGGTAAATGTAAAAAGTTCTTTTGTTTTAATACTACTCTACCTCCCAACACAGACAATTTTTAATAGAGCTGTCATACAAAAGAAGAGGAGGAGGTGGAGGAGAAAGAGGGTATGGAAGAGAAATAACTCTAAAGTATAAATGAAATCTTTAAAATTGCGTTTAGTCAAATTCACACCATTTTCAAGCATAAACACCACAAGGAAGACTTGAGCAACTATTGGGAATATTCCCCAAAATAAGAAACTCAGTAAATGGCAAGACAAAGGAGAACTATTTTATGCCGAGGCTGGCGCACATATGGAACCTGTTAAGGGACGGTGACAGTAGAACAAAACTACAAACGAGTTTCAGAGACACCTAGGCCGTCTCCAAAAAGCAAGGACAGAGGAAAGGGTGGATTCAAAGGCAGGAAAGTGGGCCAGAGATCAGTCAGATGGGAGGGAGACCGGCTGCGAGGCAGATGGTAACTGCTATTCCCAAATGGTCAGAGTTCAGGGAGACTCCTTAGCACACTGACTGCACAAAGAGGGCTGGAAGGAGAAGCTGGGGACTGGCCGAGTTTCTTCGGATGCCCTTGTTCCTGCGCGGGATACACTTTGCTTGTTTACAGACCTGATCCGTGGCCTCCACCCTACCGTTCTCTCTGACTGGGTGCAGGCTCGGTACTTAGGCGCCCGTCAGAAGCGGCACTAGTCAGGGGCACGGCTGTCTGTACACATTATCTTACCTACACCTCTCACAGGCAGACCAGTACTTCCCTTCAGACAGTCCCAAGCTCATGCCTGCTAATCTACCAAACTGAGGCACCGTCCAGACTCAAGGCAATGATGATTAAATTATTTTTTTGTGAGATTTTTGTGCCTCCATTAAAAATTGATGATGAAAAGACAGTTGACCTGCCTCCCTTTTACAAGGTAAAATGACAACTGTGGTATGGGTCCGGTGCAGTAGACAACTTCCCTGAGATACTGTGCAGAGGCCCTCCCAGCTACTGGTAGAGGCCAATATTCAGTCTCCTTAACCAAGTCCACGGGGCTGAGGGACAAGGCACTGTCCTCGGCAGCGTGAGAAATAAGTCAGGGGAAACAGCCCTCTTTGAAGAGGTGATCTACTGACGCAGAGATCAGAATAAACATCTAGTAACACACATGCGCTAAGAATGCAAACACACAAATCAGTTCTGGATAACTAACAACAGATGAGAAATGGACTGAAACTTGGTTTAGTCTGGTCAGTGTGTGGCGAGATGACAGCCTTTTCATACACAACTGGCCAGATGCAGCCGTACTGGGCTTGGGCTGGAACATCCAGAAATCCAGCCAATAAGTACACTCGGAGGTAAGTGGTAGTCCGGACCTGGGAGACCAAGCAGCGATGGTGCCTTGAGTCTTGGGCATTCTAGCTTCTGTCATAGACAGGAACCCCACGTAAAGCAAAATGAAAGCTTACAGGTGCGAGAATTGCTGACACACCAATGTCCAGCTGGGACAACTAGAGGAAATAGGACGCCAATGCTGAGGCTGTGGTTCCTGTATCTTACTGGAAACATACTTTATAGATAATATACTCTTCCTACTTTTTCTCGAGCTTTCCAAGACCTTACAAAATCTGAGTGACAAGGAGTGCTGAATGAACACGGAAAGGAACCACAGAGACAGCAAGCCAGCAGTGAGGGTGAGATCTAGCAACAGATCTTCAGTTGCTCAAATCAAAAGAAGAGTACGTGATACTGCATTTAAAGACAAGGAGATACCAGGAAGACAACTCTTTGACGAGTTCAAGGCTGGCTTCCCCAGTTAGCAACTTTGTGACCGTAGACAAACAGCTCAACCTAACTGACCTTCCCCTCCTTTACCTGTAAAGCAGGTGATGTAGATGAATTCAGCAGACGCCTGGACGTAGACGAACTGAGGAATGTATCCCTACAACCCCAGGGAAGCCTCCATGAGCGGAGTACAACTTCCAAAGGCAGAGATTACTTTGGCTTCTGTTCCAGAATAAACATTAGGTTTCACCAAAGCCATTAAATCCTGACAAGTGGGAGATAATGAGTGTAGGGACCTAAGTAATTCACATACAGCAAAGAATCTAAACATTATGTTTGATCTTGATGCGTCCATCCAATTTAGAATCTACTTGGCACTTGACATCTTACCCAGCATTGTGGATCCTAGGGTTGCTTGCATGTAAGAATCAACCAGGGACATTCAGGAAATTCAGCTGCTGGAAGTTTTGCCATAACAAATGTGAGAACCGTTTGGAATTAGTCTCGCTGGTCATTCCAGTGGACACCAGCCCTGCATAGCACCAGTGTAGACAGTCATGCCTGGACTGTCTCCAAAGCATTAGACCATTTGTGCTCATTAGAAGCGATTCAAAGCAACTTCACCTACAACTCCAAGCTCCACCTACAGGTGACTCAAAGGTATTTTTCAAGGCCTTTCTTTACATGTATCCTTGTCCATTTAGCTTCAAAGCTCTAAAAAGCAGAAGATAACTGCCTGAAAGACAGACACAAAACCATTCTCATTGTCTAGTTTTCCACTTCAATAGAAATTTGCTGCCCCTCTTTTGAAGAGATCTAAAGCTATGGGAGAAAACATCAGTGATTCAATCAGTTCCTTTGGAGTATTTTTGTAATCTTGCTCCATTTCAGCAAGAGAACTTCAGCCAGTCATTGAAGCTGTTTCCCTCCTAGCGCACCTTCTGTCAAACGCAAAGAGCACACAGCAGCACTAAGAGCCCGGCACTGCATCTTTCTACCCGCGTCTTACCAGTGTGCTGCCGTCGGTCCAGCGGAAGTCATGCTCGAACATCTTGTCATTGAGCCCGATCCACTGATAATCATGGCCCACACCTAAAAGATGAGGAAAAACCCAGACATTGTCACAGGCAACTGAGTTAGACAGAAATATTACAGACAGTCAGACAGAGCTGGGTCCTCAAAGGAGCCAGTGCAGAAGCCCAGATACCTTGCAACTGTGGGGGAGATGGATACCTCTACTGTGGGCCGGACCGCAAGACAAAAGACAAAACAAATACGCCCACATCCTAAGGACTGATATTCTAAATGGGTCTCTATCACCCTGAGAAAGCCAGAAGTCACTGTCCCAACCCCCTAGGGAAGACCCACTGCTCTATGTGCACGCCCGCTTCCTACAAGACTTGCTTCCTCATTTGTCCCCAGTTTAATCAATTTTACCTGAGCAATTAATCTCACTGGTTAACCATCGTTCTGTCCCACCTGATGCCCACCTTTTGTGTTCCCACACCTTTCCCCACCTTAGATCTGCTTCGCCTCATGATCTTGCTCCATAAAAGTCCCTAAATAGACAGTCTTTGGCAACCTGCTCAGGACCCCTTCTGTCTTCTTCTCTTAGACAGAAGCTTTTTTCTCTCAATAAGTATATTCTGCTCTTATCCTCTGTTGTTTCTAAACCTCATTCTTTGATTTTAGAGAACACAAACTCAGACTGGGGCATCTAGTAGGCTGGGAGTTTCATTCCCCTATATCAATATGCTTCCCACATTCCCACCTTTCCCACATACCAATGAATATACCAAAGTATTTTCAGAGTGAATGGTACCTCTTCTTTGTTAGCAGGATTTTTATTTAGTTGCTCATTAACAAAAAATTCTCCTAGCCTCTATTCTTCTGCCCAATGTGCTTTGAACTAAAAAGGCAATTGTCAAACTCCAAGCAATCTCAAAATATTAGTCATAGACAATAGTTTCCCTAGCCTTTTACTATAATTGACTATTTCCCATAATCACTCATAATTGAATTTTATCTATGCCACTGGCAAAAATTCAGTGACTCACTAAAATGTCTCAAACATTGGGAACTACCCATTGTTCCCTGACTTTGGAAACCAAAGTATTTTAAACATCGAACACCTAGGCCAGAAAATTTTGAAACATTATCTTCAAAAATATCTCTTTCTACCACGTGATAAGACACTGGCCAAAATATGAAAGCATTAACTTTGTAAGTTATAAAACTTCAGAAGACAGGCAACACTATGGGAACATGTTTCTCAGAGCATTGCACAGGGCTCCTAGCCGAAAGGGTTCTACAAATTTGCTTTGTAAAAGCTAGCAGCCCTCGGGCAGGGAATGTAGCTCAGCAGCACAGTATCTGCCTGGCAAGCATAAAGTCTTGAGTTCGATTTCCAGTACAAAAAAACAAACAAACAAACAAAACTTAGCAGCCCTCTTCTTGACTGCAATGTAAGAAGTTATTAAACAACCCTGCGCCTTGGTTTCACTAGCTTTTTTATCTCCATCTATTCCTGTTCCTAACACGTAACTCACTTTCTATGGTCTAAAATAGAAACCTGGATGGGGACCAGAAGATAAGATTAGGATGCTATTCACACTTCGATTTCAATCAGCTGGACAAAAAGTAACTTCCTCTTTCATTTCATCTTTAATTCTAGCCAACACATGCAAAGATTCAAAACGGAGACCAGGAAGCTAACCATGGAATTCTACTGAACTGTCACAAATGGCCATTTTTCTAAGTTAAAAAAAAAAAAAGAGTGAAGAGCAATTCCTTACGATTCAACTTACTGCCAACTATTTCGTTCATTACGGCTGCCAGACTAGGCGATGCCTTCCTGTATCAGAGCTGTTTCCCACAGCGGAGAACTAGGTAAATCATACTGGCTTTAACTAGTTCACAGAGGAGATGGTTAAGTTGAATGCATCATGACCAAGAAAGCCACTGCTCTTCTACTGGTTCAGAGAAAACTAAAAATGTGGTGAGAATGAATGATGAAACTCAAGTCTGTCTGGTACGTACGATTCACAAACATCTGCTCTTCATGAGACAGGATGCTGGTGAGATGGGCACCCTGCAGACGACATTCCCTCTCGGCCGCGTCCCACGTGCGTCGGTGGGCGAAGTATTTGTAGCACTGCCCTTGGAATTTGTGCCAGCCATAGTCACAGGTCTCGGTATCTGGGAAGAGACAGGCACGAGCAGATTACACTCACCTACGCCATTCACACTTGGCTCCCCAATCCAAGGGTAGACAGGACACCCAAGCCCACATGGACACAGCGTCCCTGAAGCCCCTGATTCGTGAGAGTCAGTCACAGTGACGAACAGGCTATCATACGGTGAGCCCTGGGGATTCGGAAGAAGTGGGAGGCTGCACACCCTTGGGCCACACAGAAGGGCTACGTCTAACTGCAGTATTCTTGACTCAAGCCAGTCGGCAAGGGAGGAAACTGCAAGCTTGCCTGGGCAAACCCCGCAGGCTGTGTTGTCTACATAAAAACCTGGAAAGCAGCGGAGTGAATTCCTGACCCACAACTTATCTAAGAGAATGGAGTGATAAGATAAGAATTCCACTCAATGGATTGGAGCATTCTATTTGCATAATGACTTCAAAGGCTCTGGAAGCAGTCCTTTGCCACCAACCGGGAGAGACAGCCTGCAGGACACAGGCTCTTGTTATGTGGGATTTACTCAGAGGGAAAAACTCAACAGTAGGCAGCTCTGGGGAAATAGCTAAAATGTGTGCTCTCTTGCTCCTCATAAACAGATTATAAACAAAGCACCCCCAGGGCAAATGCACAGGCTTTTATTAAAAATAAAACAGCCCAGATTCTGCAAATCACCACACCCCCTTTCACCAAATCATTCACACATGAGGTGTGACCAAAATATATGCTGGATGTTTACATTTTAAAAGCCGATTACAGTAAGAGACACATTGACACTAATCCCCCCAAAATGTTCCCCACAGCTTCAAACATGCTTAGAGTACTATTCCGGCTACTTTCTGAAGTAGGTCCGGAAGTCCTCTTTCGGGAGTATCTTTACAACATGTGATCAAAAATACAGTGACCGCCACTGCTGTGTGCCATCCACCAGAAAGGCAGGTTTGTGAAAACATGACGCTGTGTCTTCATCCGCCTTATTCACTGGATCGGGCTCCCAGCGAGTTCTGGCTGTTCTCCAGAGTCAAAAGATCACGAGAGGAAGGTGCTCTGAATTAATGTTGGAATCGAGGCAGCCAGGACAGCATAATTAAAGACACTCAGGAAAGAGGACTCCAGAGCTGCTGCAGAAAGTAGTAAGAAGGATGGGGTGAGTGTGTTTGAAGTGAGGGGGACGATTTTAAGGGAGATTAATGGCAATGTGTCCTGTACTATAAGAATTTAAAATTCATCACATATTTTGAGCATATCCTGTGTGTGTGTGTTTCTCGTTTGCAATAAACACACCAAAACTGGTGTCCCAGTGAGATGAGAATATTTTCAAGTATTTCTAAATTTTGTGTTTGCCATAACCTTTAGCTGTACTTGCTCTTAGACTACTCTCAAGAAAGTAGTTTTACTCACAGTACTGTATTCTTTTTGACAATTTTCCCTCAAATTCACTTACTCGCAGGTAGGATTATTAAATAATGATCAGTGGAAATGACTTTGACTTTCACCAACTCTAGCTCACAAATGTAACGAAATAGTTACTTAGAAAAACTAGCAAAACTGCCCCGTCTGTAGGGTTTAGAACCCATAGAGACCTTTCCACTGATGTAACAAGCATGCATTCCCCTCTGCATTTACTGATTGATAATGAAAACCAACTAGCTCCCTGTAAGGTTTCAGAGGTTAGTTTTGGTAGCCAGACTAAAACACAAGCAGCCTCCCGCTTTGTGCTCTGTCACTCTCTGTCTGCAGTACTTGGTCCTCTTTGGTTTTTCAGTTGTAGGAACATATGCACCCAGAGAGCCAGGCTTTCTTACCCCGGATTCGCTGATCTACACTGCAGGCCAACAGATGCCGCGTATCTCTGAGCCATCTCCACTTCAGTTTAGTCTATTAGGCCTGTTGTTTAGTTACAGCCTGCTGACTAATTGTTTTGAATAATGCACACTGGAAGTTTTGAGTTTTATTAAAGTGCTGTTTAGAGATCACCCAATCTCACAGGAAAGGAGCAGGACGCAGCCAGAGGATTGGTACAGAAGCAGTGCTCGGTTTCCATAGCAAAGCACATTTTGGTCCCATGGATAGTAATTTTCTTTGCGGGAAGTTCATTTAGAAGAATTCAAGAGTGGGGTGGGAAGCAGGGAGAAAACAGATCTCCCTATCTGAGGGGCTTACTTTAAAAAGAACAAGAGTTGGAAATAAATTTTAGAACATTTTTACTGCCAAAGTCAATACTGTGGTATTGTAATACCACAGTTTTCCTTCACCCTGGAAATTATCGTGTATTTTGAGATGCAGTTTAAAGTTCTGGTGCTGGGGTTGTATGTAGCTCAGTGTCGGAGTGCTTGCCTCGCACGTTGAAGATCCTGGGCTTGATCCAAAATACAGAAGAAACAGAATCTAGCAGAGCTTTAGTTCCAAATACATCAGAAAAGAAGTCTTCTATGCACTCCTACTGCCGTCTGCCCGAATAACTTCTGTCTGGTTTTCTTTTTGTCTTTTGTCATTAAAACAGATTATCATGAAGTATTTTTCATAAAATGCAGAAGCCTGCATTGGTACAATGCTGCTGCCACTTGCATGTCTTCATTTCCACCACAGGTTCCTGGTCTACTAGCGTCTCCAATGTCACAAGTGCAAAAGGGGTGGCGGGGTGTGTAAGACACATGCCCTCACGGGAGGTAGTAAGGTCTTAGTGCTCCAGCTTCGTGATGGATGGGTCTGGGAGGAGGGTGTTAGTCCCCACTCAAATGAGCTGATTTCAAAAGAGGAGGCCACACTCCTCGGGGGCTCTCATTTCCTGTTTACTATGTGATCTGTCCTTTCTGCTTCTTCCTCTGCGTCTTCATTATATTATAGCAATAAGGCCCTCAGTGGAGACAGAACCTATGGAGAGCCCTACCTTCACTACTCCTCCAAACTGGAAGTTAAATATAGCCCTTTGCTCTGTGGAGTACCCGGGGCTAGGTACCCTGTGACAGCACTCTACAGACCAAGACAAACAGCTCTCTTTGTCCACAGGTGTATGTACTCCTAAAAGAAGAAACCCCGAGGTGCAGAGTCCCTATCAAAACCACACTGGGGCCCTCATTATTTGCTTTGCTTTCAAGACAAAAGATGTTAATGTATGAGTTGTTTTTCCTAAACTGAAACCTCTGTGTTCAGGTTAATGGTAGTGCTGGCGCTTTGTGATAAGCGAGTGGGTTCTCACTTATCACATGAGTGAGAGAGATGAGTTTGGGCACTCATCTCTAAAGGGTTTGGCATCACTGACTGATACTACTTAAACCACAGTTCTCTAATGATTATAAATAGATGTGTAAATATCACACATGGCTTCTGGTATTTTTTAAAAGCCAGACATCCACACTGATCCAGGTAAATGTTGTTGACCAGGTAATGAAGGGTTTACATGGCAAGCAGCATCTTCCAGGGTACTATTTTGACAGGGAAAACGTAAAACAATGTGAATCTTAAAACAATGTGAATCTGAAGTCACTGATTGAAAGACAACTCTTTCGGAGGATGATCTTGTCCTAAATCTTACTCGACGTTATGGAAAGTTATCCTATGCTTTAAAACTCCTTGAGAGCACAGGCAAAATTACAAAGACTCAGATTTGGAGCCTGTGAGCTCATAGGCATGACCACAGAAGCCAAAAATATCCCTGTGAAACAGCTCCCCTGAAATCTATCTTTTTACGCTTTCGGGTGATTTTCTCAACACCTCTGATACATAGCTGTTGAGCCTTAGGAAATTGTCGACACTTCGGACCTCTACCCTGGTAAGCTTTACCATCCACTTTGGGCAGTCGTCTGTGTGTGTTCAGATATTTCTGTACCAGTCCAAGGTCACCTTTGAGATTTTATATCTGTTATTATTCTGCCAGAACACATCCCCCTATTTCCAAGTTACTGCAGCTTAAAAAGTTCCTAGTGCACAGAGTTAAGGTCAGCTGAAGAAATAATGACACGGTCACCACAGAACATTGGATAGAAAACTGTTTAGACAACAATGCTGCTGCTAATAAAGAAAACATTTGTTCTTAGGCAACCTGAAAAGAAGAGAAAAAAGAAATCTTTCAGTATCCTGGCAATAAAGCACAGGATCACAGCTGCATTGGATAAACACCCGGGGATAGGAGTTTCTCTGCAAATAAAGTTCAGGAAAGCTAGGACGGCTTGCAGAGAGAATAGAATGGACCTGTAATTGAGGTGCAACAGAAAAGGAAGAAGCAATTTAAAGTTGTTTCTGTTCAACAATCTTTTTAAAAGGGAGGGAAGAATTAACTGGCCTCAAAGTCCCTTCCAAGAATCTGCTACCAGGCAATCCATTAGGTACACTCAAGAAGTGCTTCCCCTTCCAGAAGTACTGTAAAAGTGTGACGATGCTGAGGAAAACTCAGGCATAGTGGTTAATTCATTTAGGTTCTCTTTTCTCACTCTGTAATTCAATAGCTGTGTAACCCTGAGCACTTTTCTTCTCTGAGTCTCCACTCGTAACACACTGAATGCAAAGAAATGTCACGTCAACCAAATGAAGCACCACACCAGGGAGCATCTGATAAACTACAAACTAGCAAACAAATAGGCTCCTTTTTATTCTCCACCAGAGTTACACTAAGGGACCGAGATCAGCAATGTTCTAATTCAGGGATCAAACTTGGGTACCCAGCACAGCATCGGGAAAACGGTGGGTGTTGGATACAGACTTGTCCAACAAATGAATTCCTGGATCCCTCCTTGTCCCTGAAACTAAGAGGAAGCCAGAATCATCTGAACATGTTGGGATGTTTCAAGTGTGTGATCCCTTAGTCTTTTGCAGGAAATGTTATCTTTCTTACTGTTCTACTTAAAAAGAGAATCATGCTCGGTCTGTTTTTATATTTAAAATTCTAAAACAAAAAGACCCACCCTGCCCCCTAAAAAAAGAGAAACCCCAAAACAGAGCTGTGGCCCATGGCTTTGTGACGGTAATTCAGTACATGCTGCTTTTAGCTTTGCTTTAATTGTAGTGACGTCTGGATTAGCACCGCAAAGCCAAATGTGGGGCCGGCCCGATGCGTCTGGGTGTCTAACACATTTTCATTCTGTCTGGTAGGATATAAGTCTGGCACTGAGCACTTTTCTCAAAGCCAAACCACTGGAGGACTTTCAGCGGAGGAAATCGACATTCCCAAGCCCAGTATGCTGAGCATGCAATCTGTTTTTGATTGATGGACTGAGAAGTGTTACCACTAACCACCTAAAACATGCTCCTCGGTTGGCCATAAAATGCAAAGTACAAGGAACATGAGAGTCTGGGCCTTTCTTTAATTCAGAAAAAAATATAGCAGATGCTTCATTAGTAGGAAAATTTTCTAGTGAGCAGACTCATAATATCGTAGTATGTGCCATACCAAGGGTAATGCATTTTAATAGCTGTATCGACTCATTCTGCAGATACAACTGACCATGGGAAATCGGTCTAAGTCTCAAGGCCTTAGGGAGAGAAAATACAGGCAACTAACACAGAATCTAATACTCCCTGGTACTCAGGCCACATGAAGTCAATGCCTGCTTTGTCCCCAGAAAGAACCATGTAACACTATTCCTTTCATTAAGTAGCTGTCCTCCAATGCAGTGCTGTGGGACTGCCTTCCATTCCAGCCTATCAGCGAAACAAAGGCAGGTCAGCCCAGGCGCGTGTGACACACAGGGAAATCAGGCATGTCCTCCACACAGAAGACAACACAGTAAAGCCGACACTTGGGGAACATCAACCAGCAGTGTTTGCTGCCGAAACTTTCCAGGAGCTGTTACCTTGCTCACAAAGCGCACCCACGTAGCTTGGAAGGCAGAGACACCGGAACGTGTTAAAACCGTCCACACAGGTCGCCCCGTTCCGACATGGGTTAGAGTGGCATTCATCAAAGTCTGAAATAAATAACAATAACAGCTAAAAGCCCCCAAATACACTTTCATAAAGGATAGAATAATCCTTTTGGTGTAAGTTTGACAGGTAAGAAAGGATTGCCAATTAAATCTGATTGCATCTGGAGTCCGTGTTAACCTACCTCTCCAGCATTTTTTAACTTATTTTTTTTTATCTGAGACAAGGTCCTTTTTTAACTGAGATTCAAATTTAACTGGCCAGCTATATTTTTATTTGCTGAATCTGGCAACCTTAAGAAAATTCCCGATATAATCAGAGGAGGGTCCCTATCTCTATCCCATAGGCCTTGAAATAAAGAAGAATTCATAAGGCTTTCTACTTGTGATTCTCCGTGTTCTGACTACCACATATGTGAAATACTCAAAACAGCCACCTGGCCTCACAGCCCCTAGGCCTTTCCCCTGCTGATGGGCACTTTTTCTGTCTGATCATTGCATTCTTTTGCTTCTCAACTTTCCACAGAAGCCAATTACCCGGGGCAGTGGTCCTTAGTGTGGACCATCAGCAGTGGCATCACTGAGAACACTAGAAATGCCCCCATCCCCACCCAACCTCAGACCCAAGAATCAGTGTCCTGGGACAGGAAGAGTGACCCATCCAGCCCTCCGGTCATTCTGATGCACATACAAGACGTGATCAAATATGTGGCAAAGGTTTAAATTTTTAAAAAGTATTGTAGTAACAGAGGCAGGACATGGATGCCCTCGAAATTCCCTCCCTCACTTCCATCATACTTATCCCACCCTTCTTGCTGTCCCTGGAACAGTTCCGGAAGTTCTCTTTCGTGAGTGTCTTTATGAAGTACAATTTAAAATACAGTGAATGCTGCTGCTGAGTGCCGTCCTACAGAAAGGCAGGCTCAGAAAAACACCACAGCTCATCTCCTGGATCCACCAGTTCTAGCACAGTGTGGCTTCTCGCTCTTTTCCCATGTCAAACGATCCACGGTCAGTGTTAAAAAATTCACTCAGGACATCGAGGCAGCCACAATAACACCAGCAAAGACACTCAGGAAAGAGGACTTTCAGAACTGCTTCAGAGGGGCTGGGGATGTGGCTCAGGGGTACAGCTCTTGCCTTGCATGCCTAAGGCCCTGGATTTGAGCCCTCACACCACACACACACACACACACACACACACACACACACACACACACAATGTGTCAAGAATGATGGATGAGTGCGTTCAAAGCAAGGGGAGCTATTTTGAGGGGAGCTCATCAGCAATGTGTCTTTTACGACAATGTTTTTCTGTAATTTAAGCATCCGTGTATATTTGTTGATCACACTTCACAGATATCTTAGAACCAACTGAATAGACTATAAGTAAAACTATTCAGCACACTGGATTCAGGACCTTCTCGGATGAAGATTTTCTAGCTCCAACCTGCTTGCTGAGCTCTGTGGCTATGACCCCTCCCCCGGGTCGCTCTGAGGCCAATGCACAAACTTGCAACCCCTTAATAGAGCCTGTGACTTCATGGTTTCCCTATATTGTGTCCTTATCTCCCCCAACCATTTAGCCAATCTGCCCCAGCCTGAGGTAATTTTCAAAGAAGATATTTCTATTCAGATCTCCATGGGCCCCCTTACATGAAATCAATGACTATGTTCCCATAGTATTTGGCTATTACACAGAGAATTCAATTCTAAGAGGTGCTTTTGAAAATAAATCTGTAAAGCAAGTTAAATATGCAAGAACCATATCATACGTTCATAACTAAAGAGCTGGCCTCAGTGGCCACAGGGTAATGCAGTGATGGCAGGAAGCACTTTCCCATTCATGTCCAGTGCCAGACAGTACTAAGAGCATCACAGATATTAACACACTGAAGTATTTTAATCAAGTTTAATGGAACACAGAATGAGGGCCAGATGCATACTGCTCTATCTGTAAATTTGATCTGCACTATGGTTCCTGTCTAGATGTGCCCTCAGCACCTCATGCAGTCCTGGGGTTTTTCAGAGGCGGCTGGATCTAGGGTGTGTGGCGCTGGGGTTAAGGGTGTGAGATAGCTCACTCACAGGTTGGGCACCGCCCTAATCCCAGCAGCCTGGATAGAGTATAAAGGGGGCAGAAACACGCTGTCAGAGTCGGTCTTCCTCCACCATGAACTGCTGCCCTCTGCACGCCACCCTGCCACGGGGCCAGCTGATTATGGACTGGAACCTCCACACACAGTGAGCTAAATAAACCTTTCCTCCCTTCACTTTGAGCATTGGGAATTTTGTCTCAGCAAGGAGAGGAAAGTAACTCAGATACTCTTGAAGGCACAATTCTCTCTTAAACATCATCCACTGCTGTTTCTTCTACACATGCACCAGTTAGCACAGAGGGCAACCTGCTCCACATGGCTTTTGTGTAGGACAAGTATTGAAGTAGGAAGCCTGGGATTTTACAGTGTCCCTGTGTCACTGAAAGGCTTACTGGTGGGACTAAGTCACATACCTTAGGAAGAAGCACTCAGGTAACACATTCCATCAGCCTTTCCTAATTCTTTCTACCCCTCTGTTCACTTGTTCTCAGCAAAGCACTGACTAGTTACACTTCACACGCAAGTCCAGTGGTGTGGAGGCCTCAGCAGGCATCAGTGTCCCTGGTAAGGGTCACCGGAGGGCAGGGTGGGGTACGGGCTGTGGGCCCTGTGCAGAGCACCTGCTTCAGAGGAAAAGGGAGGCGCATTTCTAATTTTCTCAGTGGTGCTGAAGTTTCTGATCTGGGGACCACACTGTGAGAACCACTGCCCCAGGCAACTGGAATCCATGGAAAGCGAGGCTGATATTTAGCTAAATCAAAAAAAAAAAAATTTAAGGGAAAAAATATAAAGGAATATACTAGTACTTGGGAGGCTGAAACAAGTGGATTGCCACAAATTCGAGTCCAGCCTGGGCTACAAAGTGAGTTCAAGGCCAGCCTGAACTATATAGTGAGACCCTGCCACAAAGAAAAAAATTTATATATATATATACATATACATATACATATACATATACATATACATATACATATATATATATGCACAAATGTATGTGTATGAGTGAAATGAACTGATTTAATAAAAAGAACAGTTTTATTCTTTGGACACTGAAGGGGAGGACAGGAGACACATGGTGCAACTCCCTGAGGCAAAGATAGGGTTAGACCAGATGAGCAGGAAGCAGACGGACATCTGTCCCACCACACACCTGAAACTAAAGTCATCCAAGACATAAGAACTAGAGTCCCTCATTTTATTTTTGCCTGTTTAAACAGTTTTCTAGGAAGAAAAACTGTATCCATATCAGCTGATTATGTATGGATATGCAGAAGTGAAGGATGCAGGAAGATTTTTAATCAATACCCATACATCTCTCTCTCTCTCTGCAAAGTCTGTCTTTTAAAACCATGAAAAGGCACGAGTGGCCACAGGAGCCTCATCTAGACTTGGTTGATTAAAAGACATCAGGGGACCCCCCCCCGGCCCCTTCCCCAGTGCTACGCAACAACACCTGGACTTTAACTTTGTTTAGCACGTAGCGCACGCACACACAGCGACCTCCAACGGACCGCGCAGCAGGGATTCTCCCCACTGAGTGCAGCTTCTGGAAAGAGCCAGGTCTGTTGGCCCAGAACATCTCACCGAGTTCACACTGATCTCCACTGTAGCCCGGCACACAGGTGCACACATAGGCCGTCTCCGTAGGGTAGCAAGTGCCTCCGTTCAGGCAGGGGTTGGTTTTACACCGATCGGGTCCTGTCACGTTCAAGAAAGGAAGAGAACAACAAAAATATAATTGAGCTCATCTCTAAGATCGCTAAGGTTTCAGTATATTTCAGCATAAAACGCCACTGACTGCTACCACAATATAAGCTTTCCCATAGCAATTTAGAAATGCTACATATAAAAATTAACATTAACTTTTCTCTGGAGTGTTTCTTGGCATTATAACTAATTGTTACAGATTGCATCTATTCACTTCTAGGTTTTCAATCATTACGTCTAAACAAGATTTTCATACTGTATCTGGCAACTAGCATATTCTATGGCAGATTTAGTTGGCATGATAATGACGATTGATTTTAGTCAAACATGATTACACATATGTGCACGGTGAATGGAAAATGTATTCTTTTAAACGGGGTTAGTTCATGTGACATGGCTGGATACACAGAACATGCATTCTTTTTAGCAGGTTGGCTTGTTACCAGCATTGGAATTATTATTGCCTTTTACCACTTAATGGTCAGAAACTGTTTTTCTTCGAAAGTGTGCACTGAAGTCTCTTCTGCTACATTAATATGCTTTTTCCAAAACCACGTTCCAAATGTACTCCTTTAAACTATACTTGAAGAAAAGCAACACATCGATTAAACTCTACTGCATAGAAACAAACCCAAATCCAAAACCCTCACCTCAATGAAACCCCCAGATTTTGTTACACTCTTCTTAGTAAAACATAAATTGAATGAGCCCTTCTTAGAGATCACTGTAAAGGTCAGATGTGAATCTATGAAGACAAATAGTTTAAAACGTGTATCCTACACGCAAATATTTTATACCATGGGGAGTGTGCATTTTGCCTTCTTTCAACTTGCATTTATTCTTTGAATATTTTTCAGAACTGCTTAATTCTCAAAGTGCTCAAGAATGCAGTTGACAACGAAAACTTTTACATAAGAGTTGAAATTAGGTGGGTTATATATGGTGTGCAACCATATTTTCAAGAATTGTAAGTCTTAAAATCCCGAGATAATTACACACGAAAAGCAAATGTCTAACTGCTGCAGAAGGTACTTTAGCCATTTCCACACGGAAAGTCAAACTTAAACTTCCCTAGTGCTAAATAAACTCTGGACAACCTAGAAAGACACATTTGGTGGACACATTCACTTTTCGGGTTCACGTTAAAGTTAGGTAAATCTGGATGCATACATCAAACATCCCCAAAAATTAACCCAATTTTTCTAAGGCATTTTCTCCTAGGGATCAAAAAATAATTAAAACTTCCTCGCAATGACAGCTTTCGCTCTGTGAAAGCACGCTAGCCCGGGGACAAGGTCTCAGTCACGGACACAGCTCCATCTGTGCAGAATCAAGTGACACTCCTGTGACAGTGCTTTGTGAGATGCCACGCAACATGAAGTCTTCCTTCTGAACCCCCCACCCCACGCACACGCGGAGCCCCAGGCTGAGGCCACAGACAAGGCTGGATGGGCCACGGGCCTCTCTGAGAACCTGAAGGAGTGCTTCTTAGGAGAAAAGTTGGCACTTATGAATTTTATTTTTCCCTAAATAGTTTGTATTAGGCTCTGAAAGTCGAATCTGCAAGACAAACCAGGGATTCCCATGTGAGTTGCTGTTTACTAAATTAAGCTAAAGTGACAATTTGTTCTGCAGTGAAGACGCAGATTTGAATTCCTGGTAGACACAGTGGAGCAGAAGACTGATTGGCTGACCGGTACGCATGGCTCACTCAGTTATCAAATTTAACTCTCTCTCTCTTTCTCTTTCTCTTTCTCTTTCTCTTTTTCTCTTTCTCTTTCTCTCTCTCTCTCTCTCTCTCTCTCTAGATAGGACAAGTTGTTTCTGTATCATATTTTCAACAATGTGAAGTACATTTCAACTTAATTACAAAACAGAATATATTGAACAGGTCACTAGGTTATTAGTTACAGAATGATAACAAAAAAAATCCAGTGTAAGCCACCTTTGATCAATTTTATTCACAAAATATTCCAATCCATTTATAAAAAGTTTCTATTTTAATATTTCTAAAGCACAAGATAAAGTATCAATCTCACAAAAAATAAAATCAATATAACCACAATAAGAATTCTAACAACAGCTGGGACATAAAACATATTTATTAAAATACAAGGTTTATTTTCAATCAACACAACCCTTAAAGTACTGATTTTCTTTTTCTCGATAGCAGCTAAGTGGTGACGGTTGTTTGTAGGGTCCACTGACCGAGTCACTCAGACAAGAACATTGCAGACAAACTCTACGAAAGCTGACTTTCAGCACCCACAGGCTTAAGAAGAAAGTGATTACTAAGCTTGTATTCCAGGTTTTCTTCTTTATGGATCATTCAGTGTCAGGTGCTCATTTCTATAAAGTAATGGAAAGCAGCCAAAGGCAGTACAAAGACTGTAAACCCCCGAGTGGGGCTGTTCTGGGTTCAAATCCCACTTTCACCATGGTGTGTCGAGTGACTGACCCTCTCGGAATGTCCACACCCTGCTCTTTGACAAGGAGCTAGTAATTGTGCTTTGTGGCCTTTTGTGAAGACTGGATGAAATGCTCTATGCAAAGCGGAATCAAATTCACTCCTTCAGTATGTGCAGTAAACAGAGAAATCTCTCAGTAGGCAGAATGAGAAGGCAAACTAAGTAAGTATGCACTATGGCCAGGGTTAGAGATAAGGGACAGACTTTCTCAAGGGCATCAGCAGAAACTGATAACGGCTATTTCTCAAGCTGGGAAGCGTTTATTAGAACCAGTTACTCCTCTCAAAAGCATGGCAAATTCTGATGATTGCCATAATAACATCCATCATGGGAGGGTTTTAAAAATTAAGGATTTTTAATTTTTAAAACTAAGATGTGTAAGCGTAGGACCTACAACAAAGCAATACTTTAGTTGTGAGCAAAAACACACCAAAGTTTTAGCATCATCTCACCGTATCCATTTTACAACCCTCTGTTGTTTCTGAAACACAGAAAAATATGAAATAGATCTGTAAGGTCCAGAAAAACTCGCTACTTACTCTCACCACACCTCCTAGGAAGCTTGGTACTGTGGCCTGACCTGCTGTCACATGAACAATATAAAAATCTCCGTGGATTTAACATCACCATAACAACTGTATACATTAGCATCAAGAGACCGTGTCTGGGTGTGGGAACCGATGTATGAAGGTTGCGATCTTACCTGCTAAATAGACGGCTGTGCCCTCCACGGCCTCTTCGTGAATGCCAATCAGGAAATGAGTTTCATTAGAAGTTTCCGGAAGGGGAAACGGTGATGTGGTGAGCTCAGTGTTTAGTCCCACAGTGCTAACCGTCGCCCGATTGTTAGAGTCAACGGAACCTGCTGGCACTTCCTTTTCCGGTGCTGCTATTGTGGAGTGCTCCCCACGGACGAAAGCTGCTGCGTGTGTTTCGGGGTTTGTTTCCCAAGAAAAAGGGATGGTGGTGCTCGCAGAAGTCTGCGGGCTGGGCTGAGGCACCACACCTGCCCCAACCTTGGAGGTCACAGAAGCAGAAGTGGAATACAGCCACCGTGGAGCATCTTCTGACTCAGTCTCCCTAGCAGCTGGAGGATTAGTTCCAACACCAGGAGTTGGGAATGGAGGAAATGCCTCTGCCATTTCTCCAGAAAATGGACCACTGTCGCTGTGTGTGGGATCTTGGGGAACCTCGGTTGCCCCCTTGGTAACAAGTTCTGTGGGAGAACTTCCCGCTTCTTCGAATACCTTGGGTTCGCTTTCGTCTTCGGGAAGTTCTGCGTCAGGAGAGGAGGATGGAGGTTCGGTTACAGGGACCTGCTCTTCACTTGATGGTTTGAAAGTGGCCTCAAAAACTGTGTGAACCTCGTTCTGAGGATGCTCTGGAGATGTCGGAGTGGAGATAGCATCTGTACCTGGCAGGACACCCAGCTGGGGGGCCTCTGTGTCCTCCAATGCTCCACTGCCCGGGGAGACAGGGAATGGAGAGGATGGTGTCTGAGGGGACAGCTTTTCAAACGCTGACAGAGCCACCGAGGGGCTGGGTTCTCCCTGCACATCAGGGGCTTCCGTTAAACTCTGAGTCAGGAGGTGGACATGACTGATATTTACGTAGGGAGTGACGTCTATCAACAACTCCTCGGCCCCTGAAGAGAAGTCTGGCGGGAAAGAAGGACCTGCATATTTCTTCTCTTCGAACTCTTCCTGTGTCCTTTCCAAATGGCCCAGTGTCGCTACTACTTCGCTTTGGTCTGCAATAGCTTGCCCGTCTGACAAAGTGCTTGATTCAAATACGTCATCCAGGCCTGTCGTTTCCGGTTTGGGTTCTTTGATCTCTGGATGAACTGTGGCAGATTTACCAGGCATAGGCAGCGACGTGACTGTGGGAAGTAAAATGCCTACTTCGGTTGCCATGCTAGGGACAGCAATTTCAGTGGCAGAGTCAAAGCCTGTGTGATCTAACTGGCTTTTACTCTCAGAAGTCGCTGGTTGGTTGTCTGCTGCCTGAGTGTCACTGGGATCATCACCAGAGCCCTCAAATGCTTCCTTGGTGAGAGACAGGGTGCCAGCTGCCTCACTCGGGTCTTGAGCCTGGGTGGCTTGCGCACTTTCTTCACTTCCCCCTGGCCCCTCGGGGTCTAGGTCTGTCTGCATCCCGAGGGCGTCTTCATCTGCAGGTTTGGTGTGGTCAATATCTATGATAGTGGTGGTATCTCTCAGCTCAAGAATATCGAGGATGGGGCTGTCTGTAATGGTCAACATGAAATCTTCTTTGTCCAGATCTATAATAATATTTTCAGTGGCTTTTCTTCTGTTAGGTTTTAAGGTAGAATCCGTAAATCCCACAAAATGGTCTTGGAAACTGTCTGCCCCGTCTTCTGTGGGCCTCTGGGGGGACTCTGTGTGTCCTGGGGTGCTGCTCAGATCAGGGATGCTTCTGTTATGCTCTGCGTGGAGAGGCAGCACCGTGGATGCAGGGGGAGGGGTGTGGGCAGTTCTGGCTTCAGCGCTTGGGGCTTCTGCACGCTTTTCCAGGAAAGTGGTGCTCTCTGCCCTGCTTGCCTGAGTAGTTCCAGTAGTCTGGACTAAATCAGGAGTATCTGCTTCTCCAGATCCCTCTCCAGAATTCTCATAAAGCAAGTCAGCTGGTTTTGGTGCTGATGTAATAAACTCTCTGGCCATTTCAAGACCATGAGTTCTAGCTAGAAAAACAGTGGAAGGAGTTTCCATTTCTTTAGTTTCTGCTACTGGAGAATTCTCAGGAGAGACTTGCTCGGGTACAGCTTGTGGTCCCCAGGTCTGGATTTCTTGTGACCACCTGAAGGTCTCATGGGGAGGACGCTCAGTGTCTGTGGAGAAAGACACAGGTGCGGTAGTTGGCTCTTCTGACTCTGTGCCACCCAAAACTTCTAGTAAAGTTGTGCTGGCCGCTGCCTCCTCAGATTTGGTGACATTGTCTGTTTTGAAAAGGAGGGATCCCACTTCATTGTCCACACTCTCCACTTTCTTGTAGTCTTCTACTTTTTCATCTAACACACTTGTTTTTACACTTTCCACTTGAGGAGTCTGGGGATCTAATGTGCTAATGATTCGTTCCATTTCGGTAAAATTCACCGACATTGGAGGCAGTGTGAACAAAAGTTCTTCTCCTGATCCCAGTCCAGAGAATAAAAGATCAGTACCTGGCTCGCTAATGCTTGGTTTCACACCTTTGGGAAAGAGTTTTATGCCTTCTTCCTCCTCAGTTGATGGATCCTTGACCACACCTTCAGCTGGAGTCGATTCAGTCACAGTCACGGCAGCAGAAGCTGAGTGAAACTCTGCCCTTTCAGGAGGCTCGGGGAGAGGAGTGTAGGACTCTGAGGCCTCCAGATCTGCTCGTGGAGTAGAGAAGGGAACTGAGGAAACACCTTCCTCATCCTCTTGCTTATCGATGTTGGGTGTTTTCTTTGTAGAATAATCTGTGGTTTGGAGTGCAGTTTCAGTAAGTGTTTGTGAATAAAAGGTGGTTTGTTCCGGTGCGAGAGATGCGTGTTCTTGAATCTGCTCCACTGAGGCTGATTCACCTTCAACTCCTTGTCTCAAGGGATCGCCTTCTTGCCTGGTCCCTAACTTGGCTGGCTCAGGTGTCTGGAGAAAGTCCACCAAAACTGTGCTGTTAACCTTTACGTCTTCCTTTTCTGCAGACTCTGTAGTACTCTCTGCTCCTGTGCTAGGTAAAACAGTGGGTCTTTGATTTGCTTCATAAATCACACTCACTTCTTCCAATCCTTGGTCAATAAATGGGAAATCTGTACCAGAGAAGTTTTCGACTGCAGTGGGAAGCACAGGGTCAAAAGAACTGCTGGCTGTGACCAGCTGCTCACCAGAACCCTCGGCGAAGGCTTCCAGCTCTTCCCAGAGGAGCGCAGAAGTGCCGACCGTGGTGCTGTGCGGCCGTCCTGCATCAGAACCACCGTGATGGCTGTGCCCAGAAGTGGACACTGCAGATGGTAAAATCTGGATATTTGTGGAGCCCCCGTCTCCAGAGCCTTCCCTCTCCTCCGTCACAGGCTGAGACACTGTGGAGTCCTCTGTGAAGTCACCACTGAAATCTTCCTCCAAAGGAAAACCTGTGGAAAAGCCCTTTACTTCTCCCCTGGGGCTTGGTTCTTCTGGTGGTTCTGAAATCAATGTTCCCTTCGATGTTTGGCTTATAATCTCGGTGACTTCGCTGCCTGTGACAGTAGTCCAAGCTTGCCCTGCTGGTTCAGAGGAGGATGTGGTTTCCACGTGTGGATGCCAAGTGCTGGCCTCTTCCATTTTGGCTTGAGTTTCAGGCTCTAAATTTAATGAAAACGAAGAAAGGGTGGTGGTCTCTGGGTCGACAGCAACCTCCCCAGAGCCCTGCTCCATAAAGAGAGAGACGAGGCTACCTGGGAGAGTGGTCAGCCCTTCCTGGACCCCAGCTCGGCTGCTACTGCTGTGCTCAGAGGGCTGTGCCCCCGAGCTAACTACAAGGTCTGGCTCTGTAAAGAAAAGGGGAGAGCTCGGCATCGCATTTTCAGACTGCGCGGGCGTTGTTGAGGGCAGAAAACTCTGCTGGATGGCTGCATCACTAGAGGTAGTTATATTTGCACTTTCTAACTCAGGGGATGGAATGAGTTGATCCGATCTCTGTGTCGGTGACAGCGACTCTGTTGTGAAAGCCATACCAGTAGTTCCCTCTTCCTCCTCCTCCATCTCTTTCTCTTCCTTTCCTTGGAGAGCTGTACTGAAAACCTGAGTGGAAGCACCTGCTTCAGTTACAAACTGGGGAGACACCACTGCTGCAGAAGGAAGCTCAGAACTGGGAAAAGTGGTGGTGGCTGCAACACCTGAAAAACCCTCTGTGCTTATGACCTTGCTACTCTCCAAAGTACTGAGTGCATCTGTGGTACTTCTCGGGGACGGGTCAGCTGCCACGGTGAACATTTTATCTGCGTATTCTTCTCCTTCCCCAGAGCCCTCTAGAAATGGAAGTGAAGAACTCCCTGAGTGACCCCCAGATTGGCTGGGGGTTATTTCAACCCTGCTTTCTGTAGCAGACAAGGGCTCATCGGGCTGCGGATTTCCTGTTAGGTTAACTGAGCCTTGCTGGGACACGGGATCCAGAGAGCTTGGAACCATACTGCTTGGAGTATAGGTGACAGCGGCACTTTTGTCTGCCTCTTCTTCCAGTGTGACCTCTGTAGCCCTCGGAAACAGCATGATCTGAGACACTTGGTCAGTGGAAGTCTCTCCAGAAGACTCTTCAGGAAACAGAGGCAAAGGCTCAGCACTTCCAGGCGCCACATTTTCCAGGCCAGGCTCTCTCTCTGTGATTGATTCTTCCCCCTCTGGGCGTCTTCCCCCTTGGAATGGGACTGTAGGGAAAATGTCAGGTTCACCACTGGAAAATGTTTCAGACATTTTGGGGTAAGTTTCGGGTTTCCATGTCATTTCTAGCAATTCAGTAGATTCTTTAGATTCATTAGGTTTCAAAGCAGTAGACAATTCTGTTTCTGGTACAACAAACTGATGGGTGTCACTTTCAGAGCTGTGTGAGAAATTCTGAGAAGGTGCCACACTTTCATACTGGCCACGCCTAGCTTCCTCCGCCTCCGGGCCCTTGGGCACAGTGGTGACGAGATGCTTCCCATTTATGTACTGCACAGACGGTGTGGTGGTCACGTCGGTAGCGTTTGTGCAATCTTCCTCCTCCCCTCCATCCTCCTCACTGTTGTATATGTTTATCTCGATTATCTCGGGATACATTCCATCAAACAGAGTTTGCACTGGATCTGTCTCTTCACTACATGGTTCATCTTCTTTAGATTCTGAATCTATTGGATGACCACTTATAGTCAAATCACTCATTTGACCTGAAAAAAACAAAGAGTTTTCACAACACTTAAATGAAAGATTTGGCAGAGAATGACAGAAGAAATCGATAGCAAGGCTGATCACATTTATACACACACAGGAGGCCTCGGAGCTGTCCACGTGAAGTGGCCACGCTACACATGGCTTCTGTCTTCAAAACATGTTGCCTCATATTAACTACGAGGAGAACAAGTCTCATTTGTGATCTTACAAACAGGTTAGGAAAACTCTGCAATGTGTTTCACAAAACAACAAAGTCCTTCACATGAAGCAAGAGATCATGTATGCATTATAATCCCAAAAGACAGCAATGTAAACACAAAACTGAAGACCGTTTCACCAAACCCTCCACAACAAGTGATTAATTACTGCTGTATGTGTAAGGGAGATGCTTCGGTATTCTGTACCCAGCAAGGCATTGAGAAGAGCTCCCTGCGGGATTCTGCACAATCCGTCTAAGAGAAGGTTATTACTGGCAGAGTGGAGGAGACCTATTCTTAGCCCATTGGGAACACAGCCACAACCCCTACCCATGGCAGCAGTGAGACAGACACTCAGCTACATCCTGTCCTTGGAAACAGGAAGTCCTGGGGGGACAGTTCACTGAAAAGACCAGGAAGGAGAGCTGAGCCCTCTGTCCCTTTACACCCCTAGCCTTTCCGGATGTGACCAGGGCTAGGTCACTTTTAGTTGTCATTAGAAACATTTTCTCCAAAGAAAGTTCAGCAGTTACGCCTAAATAGCATACTTCAAATAATACCTATCATCAGAGCATTTTCTGGATTGGAAATTCAAAATGGCACCAGCTAGTAAGTTTGGTGAACTTTTCTGTCACCAGAAATGTACTAGCAAAGCTCTCTGCCTCGGGCACCAGGAAGAAAGAAATTCTAAGGCTTCACCTTCATCACAGCGGAGTTTAACTCTCCGAGGAGGAGGCGCGGCCACCACCGCTGCTGTGCTTCAGTGAGCTCACGTGAGGAGAGGGGCTTTGGATTCCCTGGGCCATGAAGAAGACACGAGACTGTGCAGTGCCTTCACATCCCAGGAAGGAAATTTAACCACAGAGCGCAAGCTCACAGCACACACGGGCTTAGGCTGAACTTGAGAAGTGTACATACAGGAGAGTAACCAGGGCAGAGCTGACTCTGCCCACTACACACATTTTCTTAAGGGAGAAAATGTTTTCTCCTGGACACACTCAGCTATAAGAAACCATTGGCCCTTATGTTTGGAGAGGCCAATATCCACCATCTACTGTTACACCAGAAAAGAAAAAATGCTTCTCAGGAAAGATCAGTACCATACTGCTCATATTCCTATCTACCATCCATCAGTTTACATATAGAAGTACTGCATGAACTATCAGTATAAGCACTATGGGATCTTAGCAAATCTTTTTAAATTGGAAAAAATAAAGGCCACCAAACTTTTATGCAAACATGTACAATATTTAGATCTCTTTTTCCTATCTGACATAAAAACACTTCAGAAAACTCTTCTTTGTATCCAGGATATCTTCACCAAACTCTTTCGCTAAAACTATTTGTGTAGAGCTAGGTTATCCCTCCCTAACTCTAGGTCCTTCCTGTTTAAATTTCACATGTGGGAATTCATCTCCTGAGTCTCTATCCTATCCCACTCAGATGTTCAACTTTTCAACTACATAAGCTAAGGCATCTGGAGCTCAAATGAATGAGAAAGTCATTCTGTCATAAGGAAAAGTGAGATTAGCACCTAACTGTAGTGTACTACAAAAGAACAAAACAAATACAGGTTAATTTAGGCGCAGATACCCCTAATGGTCAAGTCCAAGAAAAATGCTTTGCTCTTTTAAAGAGTGTAACTCAAAACAGTAAGTTTGTTCAACATTAGGCCACAAAGGTTATGATACTGACCTGACAGCAGCCACTGCACATGTCTTAAAAGAGAACATCATACAATCTTCAGATAATATCTTAGTACTGTTTGCGTTAAAGATGAGCTTCGAGCAATGAAAAAGAATGGGAATGAAACGCTTACATTTTATGGCGGAATGCAGTTTTAATGCCCTTTACATACACGAATCTCTGGAGACACTGCATCGACAAGCTGATCACTAAGTCAGGCCGTTTCTCCTCATTAAGAGTATGTGAGACAGTGGAGTAACGCCAGGCTCAGTAATGACTATTTTCTACAACTTCCCGGGATTTAACTGGAGTTTCTAAAACCTGCCGATCTCAACCTGCTCACACTCTCATTTCCCATGAGACCCTGGCTTGCTGGCTCATTAGACACAAATAACGATAAATGAATTCAAGATTAAGAAGTGTTACACGAAGTTCACTAAGTCTGCTTCACTCCACAGCATCGTTCAGTCACACGGAGAAAGAATTTCTGAAGAAATGAGTCAGCGCTGAGCATATAAACAATCTCTACCACGCCTCAGATCCTCTAATAAATAATGGAGTTAAAATCAGCTGGAAAGCCAAGCTTCTCTGGCCAAATGCAAAGATAAATAGAGGAGCAACGGCTCAATATTGTGAATATTCAAACTCGTAGGCCAGGAGTGGGCAAAAACACTCACTGCTAGTATACAGACATGTGGATACAGAAGTACATTCCTTATTTTAAAAAATGAAACTGATATAAACAGCTCCCACCATCTTCTTAGTGAATGATTACAGGTCTTTCAAGTAGCTTTAAACTTGTAGGGTACAAAGAAGGAGACAGGGAGACATGACGGTCTGGTTAATGTGTGGCCATGTGTCAAATGCTAACACAGTGAAGAACCTAACACACAGTCACCATGCTCCATGAAATATATTTTTTTCTTTTTTTTTGTCTAGAAAATGAAAAGGAAAAACTTAACTTCTAAATTAGCAATATCAGCTCACACTACGTCTACTTGATTCTACTCATTAGAGACCGTGGCATTCACTTTGTGTTCTCTGATTTTAGTTTCAATGAACAGAAGTAGAATATTCCACCTGGACAAAGAACTCCAAGAGTTTTTACTGCTCATACAACTTCTTAGCATTTTAGACCACCGTTTTACTGAAAACTTATCTGTTACATGCAACCTGTTCTATTTGCTAACTGAAACAAATGTCACAATTCTTCAATCACCATAAACATATGAGTCTGCATATATATCTCAAGCACATCACCGCTCCATTCCAGATTTTGTCTGCAATTAAATGCACTACTGCACCCATGGGTGCAATGTTTAACGTATTTCTCCTCAGGGACCAGCTGCTTGCACAGAATTTGCTAAGCCCCTGTTATGTACCAGACCCCATGGCTGATACCAGCTTATTATTAACTTTACAACGACTTGTGGATACCTGCTAACCCTACCTGCCAACACACGTTTTGCCAACAAGTTAGAGACCTGGACTAACTAAACTGTTTTATCCTTATGATGGACAGAAACTTTCTGAGTGTACATATTGCAAATATATTCATCATTAAATTTAGATTAGGATCCCTTCCTCAATTACCTCCCAAGTGTTTGATCCAACTTGCCTTCAGAATAGCAAAAAGCAGCAACATAGTATTCAATTCAATCCTGTTCTTCATTATACCCTGAACCTGGCATGATCACAAGACGATCATCACACCGCAACAAGCAGTGACTGAGAAGAACACCTATACATAGGTAACACACTCATTTGACAAGCTCCGTCAACTGTTCCTCTTAAACAAATGTGATTGTGTACACTTGAAACTTACTATATTTTCTTATTATATACCATGAATAGATGGTAACTGTAAAGAAGCAAACTAAAGCATCATTGAAGTCATTTTTGCAACATAAGCAGCTAAAATCTACAGATATAACACAAATCCCTAACATAATGGAATTCTATTACCTACGATCCTCAGGTTATGGTCCCATGTTGCTCTAAATGCGACTTAAATAAACAAACAAATGCAGAAAGAGAGTGAAGATTCCTTGTCTCCTTTTACTGAAAGGCATATTCTCACAACTGAGCGACTCAGACGCACAGTGTTTCTTCATATGGTCTTCAAAGGGAGGCTACTGACTACCAAGGGCTTTGAGGTTAAATTTTTCTGCCGACGCATCAGTCTCCCTTCTGTGCTCTCAGTATATCTGGTTTGTTTCCACATGCTTAACAATCCATGCCAAGGGGAAGGCCCTGGTAGAAAGCCTATGTCCCAGACACAGAGATAGCTGAGCTATCTCCTGCCGCCAGGCCGAATACCTCCCAGCTCCCCACTCCTGCTGCTCCTCCTTGTTTATCCACCATCCAAAATTACCTCCTCATCCTCTTTCCGGTCACCACCCCCACCCACAGCATGTATTATTAGAGAATTGCAACAGCTATAATTACTGCAAACCACAGCCATTTCTTTGTGGCGTGCAGGAGGGCACTACCTGTGCCTGCCACTGGGCAGGCGGTGTCCCGTTCCCAACCCCGACCTGCTTTATTTCACACTAACAGAGCAACCTAATAGAGTTACTGACATTCCAAGCTCTGAGATGAACAAGTCCTGATGAAGGACTGCTCTGTGTCAGAATTTTCCTCTAAGGATAATATAACTTTTATTTGTATTTCAAGAGTCAAGCCACAGAACTCTACAGAGTGTGTGTATAATCTTTTCTGTGTTTACATGAATGTATTTTAACAGCTTGACTTCGGTATAGTGGTACCACGGTTAATAGGTTTTTTAATGGCTTTTTGCACAAAGCTTTATTGCTAGCTGACCTCAAGTATTTGTAAGTATTTGTAAGTACTTCATGGCGGAGTTTTGTAGACATAGCACAAGTCTTCCGGTCACACTGCTACAGACAGAAAACACCATTACTAAAACACAAGTGCAGCTAGCTAAAGTTCACACTCTCTTTGGGGAATTTTATAGTTTAAATTAAAAGGCTTTTAATTAAGTGTAAGTTATTATCTACTCTGTGAGACATATTAGGATAATATTTCTTCTTAAAAATGGATTTCATTCAAATATATAACAAAAATATTTTATTTGCCTAATTCAAAATATAGTAGACAGTCACACTGACACTTTTAAGAAATACTTGCAGAATTTAAAGAAAGTTTGAAGTTCCCTAAGACAGATTTCCATATGCATACCTACAGGTTAAATGTTTTAATTTCATGCATCTTTTATATTTTCTTATTAAAAATAAAACACTAATAGGTACCTTAAAAAATGAAGGAAACCAACCAATTTTGATCAGACTTAAGTATCCTAAATCCTCACCATTTTCAAACATTGACACCAACTAAAAACGGCACCAGCTGAGTCTGTTTTTTTAATTGACAGCAGTAATCATGATATAAACATCTCCCCAAGTCTTCTCAGATGTGTTTGCATCCTTTGATACTTTGATGTCCGAATATCATGTGATATTTGTGGATACTCAACCCTCCCGGCCACAGGAGACTAAGATGAAGACCGACAGACAGTTCTGGCCCCCATGTCTCCCCATTAACTCTGACAGCTGCGGTTCACTTGGTCCTCTGACCAAGGCTTTTCTTGTGCAGCGAGTTCAATTCTCCACGCATTAATTTTACACCCGAAAAAGGGTCATGTATGCACATAAACAATAAGATGTTTCTGAGGACCTCGCAGTGAAGGGGCAGCCCACAAAGGGGAATGAGGAATGGGAATCACCTCTTTCCCAACTTCAGACAGTCCAGCAGCAATGCTGAGAGGATGTGTTAGGCTGCAGCCTCTCGGCCATGTGCACCTGGGAGACAGCACTGGTGTGGACGCTTCCTGATCACAGAAAAGGGCCGAGGGATGTCACAACTTCGACTTCAGCACAAGCTTTCCTAGCGAGCACGTGCAAAAATTTCCATACCTCAGAGTGACTTTGGAACAACAAGAAAAACCGCTATCTGGGAAAAAGTAACCCAAGTAGTTTAGCTTTGTAAATTTTCCTTAAAAGTTAAAAAAAGACATAGAGCAAATTAAAAAAAAAAAAAAAAGAAAAAAGAAAATCCATGGATCTGTGCTTTTATCATATCTTCACTTTGGTTTTCTAATACTGCCAAATTATTTGAGAAATAGTAGATGATAAAAGATAAGACAGATCGATAAATGACAGGTGAGTTTCATCAAATATTCTAATACAAGAAAGATGCTTGCGTTACAATCAAGAACTCAGAAGTAAACAAAAACCCAACTAAAGTGAAAGAAAAGCCTTCATAAATAAGTGCCTGCAATCCCTTTTTAGACCTTTGGGTGATATCCACGGAGCTAACCTTTACAAGCACCATTGTGTTTTTAATCGTGCCCCTCCTTTGTTCAAACTTAGCAGCAGCTTGTGGTACCGTCTCCTTGGCGCCCATCAATCTATCCCACAGGGTGGCCTCAATCAGGGGTCATCATGGGGCCATCATCAGCTGTTGGTGCCTGGCTGGCATGGCCTCAGCCCTCTGGGGTAAACTGAGTCATGCTTGAGGGAGAGACGAGCGCCCAAACTTTCCTGTGAGGTTGGCTCTGAAACTCTGCCTGGCTCAAATTCTTCTTAATTTAGCTCACATTAGCTTGCAGTGTATGTATTGCAGCAAGCAGTTCACCTTCATTATATACTGTCGTGTTGCTTTCCCCACTGAGTCATGAGTAATGCAATTTTCTTTTCCCCAGTGACATAATGCTCAAATGACTCTATTTCAGTGAACCCCTAAAGGATGTTGTGGCACTGAGTGTGGGGAGACGGAGAGTTTTCACCTGTAGATGTTAAGGTAGGTAGGCTCCCTATAAAGCTCAGGATGGTAAACCTTCAGGAGTGAAAATGCTGCTTGTAAAACATCCTGATAGATACTCCAAAAATATGCAGTATGGTTTTCTTTTCCTTCCTCATTTTATAAGTCAAAACCATCACACACAGCATATGGCTAAAGTAAGCCAAATGCTGTGCCTGAGAGACACCAAGAATCTCTGCCATCAAGTAAAAAGAAAAAAAGAAAGAGATGCTAAGAACTAATCAATGTATTTATTGTACACTAATCACACGTGTGTGCCAAAGTGTCGGGTAAAGCAGAGAGACACAGGGTTTCAAAGTGGTACTTTAAAGGCCTAGATTCTGAAATATAACTGAATGTTTCCTCTTGCCAAAGGTATTTTCTGCTTTAACATCTCCTATTTAAACCTTAAATTATAAATGGAGAGAGGCTATATACATTGCTCTGATCATTCTAACAAGTATATACAAGGTCCACCACAATTACATTTTCTCCAAGGGATCGAGTCACTCATTTTAGAAATAATTACACCCTTCTTCTGGCCAATAGCTGCATTTCCTTCCGGGGTCATCTGAGACAGGCGCTACCCTCACCCCTGATTAACACAAGCGCTCGGGTGCTCAGTGGGCTGCGTAAGTGCCCAGTACAAAAGACTATTTTATATCACTTCCGTTATGTTGTGAAAATCTCGGAATACTTTGATGCAAAGGGAAAAGCTGTAGAACAGTTTTCAGTAAAGCACATAGCACGTCTCCCTGCTCTCACTCATAAACAACCCGTTCTTGGAATTTTCTATCAACAAAGTCCCTTGATAGGCAACTATTTTGTAAATGAAACACTGGCCACACTGGGGAGTAATACTGAAAAATTTCTCTAAACGGACCAAAATAGACAACGCCTTCTTTAAAACTTGGTATTTTCAGCTTTCCCTTCTTAAAAATGGGACCCTTAGCTATGCCCTGCCCCAAAAACATTTGAACCCTGTCTGGACCTGTGAATATGTTTTGAATTTATTGAACAAATGGATGAGCTAAGAGCGACTAAGAGAATGCACTCCCTGGATGGAGGCCTGGGGGCTCCTCTGCAGACAGGGACGGCATGGGATGGGCAGCTTTCTATGAATATGCAAGAGGAGGTCAGGTCCACTACCTGGGGACATGAAGGCTGCACTAGTGCAAAGACCCTTCCTTTGCAGACAAATTTAAACTGGTAGTTCTCCAAATCATGAGTTCTCCAATCAAGAAGACAGAAAGCTAATGAATTCTCCTCTTGGATCCTACAGAGTCAATGTTTTAGTTAACTGGGGGGATGGGCAGTGCTGGGGATTGAAAATTTATATAAAGCCTAGAGCTGCTTCTGATCAATACCAAGAGGCATCACCGGAAGCCATGATAAGCCACAGATGACTCAAACTTCAGCATGTTCTTTCAGTCTCCCAGGTGTCAAAGTGCAATTAGTGTGGCTTCTTGTACAATAAATCACTTGGATTTTAAAATAATTCACCTTCCACGTGTTTAGTTCAAAATGACGTACGTTCTCCTAGAAAGTCTGGAAAAGCTACACTTGATTTTTGAAAAGGCTGAAAAGCAAAAGAAGTGTGATAAAAATTCCACAGTCTGAGCTGGGAGGAATTTGTAGTGGTCTCTGGGGGCCAGTGGCTGGGCTAAGTGCTTCGATCTTCGATCACTTAAGGGTGCGATCAGTGTGGAACGCCAACCTGGGGACCATGCACAGAAAGCTCTCGAAGGGTAACCTGCTCGCAGCAATCCTGTGCGGCTGGAGTGACACTATGTAACTGTAATGTCCCAACTGAGGCTACGAAGGTTCAGTGTTTCATTCAAGACCAAGCCAATCATCAACAACAGGGCTGACGATGAACCCAAGTCCTTTTCGAAAGGCCCCTTCCACGACACCAATGCCCCTTCTGCATAGTTTACAGAGTGAATCCCCTAGCCATGTGCATTCAGAACACTGCAGAGCGGACCTTTTAAAAACCCAGGTTTGGCGCAGTCAGTACACTGTAATTACTTAACTGTTGGACAACGAAAGATACAGTTTTGTATATGCAAGAGACATGTACACTTATGTGCATATGAATGAACGCATATGTATCTTCTTTGTTACGTAACCTCTGTGGTTTGGGAAAGTTAGGAAATCAAAGCTGAGAAATATCCTTTAGAAGAACCCTCCTGACAGCCACCGTCTGATGAGGAAATGTAAACATTTCTGCATCCACGTTGCAAACTGCAAAGGAGAGACTGAATCCAGAGTCCCTGACTTGGCGCACTGGTTCTATGATCCCAGTGATTCAGCATACACTTGAATGCAGATGTCAGAACCCTTTAAATCAACTTCACCAGCACATAGGCGCTCTCTTAGAAAGGCTTTTGTGCCACCCTGCCTCATGAGCGCATAATTCTGAAGTGCAGTACCACATGGGAATATATTTAGAAAAGCTAACCACACTTAACCTACAGAAGATGCCATCTTTATCAAACCCTTAGGACCGCTGGAGTCCAGGGAGGTGTGAGAACAGTCCTTCCCGGGGAAGTTGGCTGAATGTTTCTCTCTGTTCTCTATGACCAGGTTTCTGCAGTGCTAGTTAGAAGGACAGCTGGTCACATCTGGGTTCTCTCAGCCCCAGTAACAAGTCTATCTAGAGAAGCAACAAGCAAGAAAGTGACTTCCAATCATTTCTTTCTGCTCTACCTTTCCAAAAAGGACTAGCTTGTGTTTCTACTCTTGCTCCTCTTGCTCTTCTTTGTTGAAATATACTTTAACCTTCTGCCTTCATCGAGTCCTTCTTTATCCTTCCTTTGCTAACCTCACCTTTTACTCACAATTTGTTACTCCACATTACCTGCTGTGTAATTACAGGTGTTTGTATCACAATTACCCTTAATTATGTTAATACTGTTTCCTCAGTACGCACTTAAAGGCTTGGAAGCAAAGATGCTGGCTTAAGATCCTTTTGCCCACCTCTCCATTAATACCCGTCAAAGGACTGGGCATGTTGGAGCTTTACCTAAAGATAATTCCCTTCTCTTTTCATTTCTTGTGGGGTGTGTGTGTGTGTGTGTACGTATGTGTGCGTGTGCAGGTGGCGCTAGGCAAACACACTATCACTGAGCTACACCCTCAGCTGTTCTTATTTTTATTTTTTATTTTGAGTTAGACTCCATTAAATTCCGCAGGCTGGCCTCGAACTTGCCACCCTCCTGCCTCAGCCTCCACAGCAGCCACTGTGCCTAGCAACCTGAAGATAACTTTTGACTGGCTGCTCTTTGCCGGAAGATATGCTCATCTTCTCAAAGTGGCTGCCTTTGGATGTCTATCTTTGGCTACAACCCTACCTCCTCGATAACAGTAAATTATAATTGCAAATGTCAATTTTAGAAACTACTGCTTTATTTTAGGAAGAAGAAAAAGAAGTTTGCTATGCCTACATACACACCTCTTTCATTATTAGATTTCACCTTTTGAAGCAAACACTTTGAATCATTTAAATTTTTTTCCTCAAGGTCAGTGTTCTAAAAATATTATTCATAGAACATTCTTAAAGCTGAAACCCTACAGATGCATGTGTGTGTCTATATGTGCACGTATGTGTAATATATACAAAATGTTTCATTTAGAATTGCTTCAAAGAACTAATCGGGCTATGGTACAGTATTAAGTTCAGTAAGAATTCTGAAGCATGAAGGTCAATTCTCACTTTCATCATTCTACAAAGGACAGGGAAGGTAAGCAATTTCTAACCTGACCTTATCTGAGTAACAGAACAAGAGCCCAATCCTTCTGGAGAGTCAAGGCAGTCAAAGATGAATGGGGAAAGCTATGCTAATTTGTTGCTGAAAAACACAAGTGCTTCTCTGACAGTAAACCACAGGTGCAGCCCAGCAACGGGGGCCACCTGTGCGCCCCACAATTCTGCAGCAGAGAAGCGACACAGAACCGTGGAACAGCAGCAAGTGATTCCCTTTCCCTGCTGAGAATCTGAGGGTGGCAGTGCACAGTGCCCTGATCATCAGTACAGACGCTGAAACCATGTACTCTAAACAAACCAGGAAAAGCTCCTGGGAAACGGCCTTTCCAGAGTTCTTCCTTTTTCAAGAATGCATGGACTTGGAAGCATCGAAGCCGGCAGACAGTGGGTCCCTGTTCCTCTGTTCATCAGAGAAGAAAGTCACTTCGCCACAGAAATGCGCCTCAGAGCACCAAGGCTACTGGCCTCACGCCACGAGAGTTAGGCCCAGTGTGTCCGCCTGCCTATCTGCTTTCCCCAGATTTGTCTCTGAGTTTAAAAGGTGTTCAGTATGAAAACCGTGGTCTGACTGTCCAGAGAGCCCTAAGCAAACGTGTGGAGATACAGTCCCACACATACCAGTGACACTGCACTGTGACTCTGTAATGTCTGCTGACACTACTTTTGCATAGCTGGCTTTATGTAGCACCATGCATGCAACTGTCCAAAGACAAATGTTAACAAGTGTGTATCTTTATACTGGAATGAAAGTATTGACAACTAGAACAATTTTAAAGACATTTTTTCTTTAAAAAAACCAACTCATTCAGAAACAAGTCACTATTTGTGCTTGAGATGATACAAGTCTTCTTTCCAGCTGTGTGGAAAGAACACAGCTGTGTGTGAGGTGTGTGCTCTTCTAGAAAGTATCAGAGGTGATGAGGGACAGGGCCCAAGAGAATAATAGCTCCCGTCTGTCCCTTCAAACATCAACCAGACCAACACTCTTCTGTCAAGCTACAGGGACCCTGGGTAAGACACTGTTGAAGAAAGAAGTCTGATGTTCTAGTTAAAAAAAATCTCACAATAATGTTCCGTATAAAAGATTCCTTAAATTTCTACAAAAATGAAAACTGGGCAAATAAACTTGGAGTTTTATATAAATTTCTCAGACGTACAAAAACCATGAAGAGGAGATTAATCAGACGGAAGTTATTTCAAAATGACAGAAGCAATAAACTACACTTCTCTGTTAATAAACCAAGCAAAACAAGTTCTAAGAAGCCCACTACTATTTTTCTCACCATCTAACTATTCTATGATATCGTTACACTGATAATTTTATCCGTATCTCTAAGTTGCTGCAGTTTAATATCGGCTTTACATTTGCCTTACACTTGCATTTGGATAGATGTAAGCTGTAAAACAAGTTTCATAAAAATAAACTGTCTAACAAGACGGAATCCAGCAAGCCTTGGTAATGCTAGTATTTAACAGTTTTGAATTTCTAGATTATTGTTTGACCTAAAGGTATATCGGTTTTTAAACACATTCGTAGTTCTGATACATTAACTTCTGTCATTTTACATGATTTATTGGAGCACTCTTCAAAACGAAAATTCTGGAATCGAAGCAACTCTTCTCCACCTCCAAACCCCTCGGTCTTGTTCACAAAGAAATCCACGACTTTTTTCCTCAAATGCAGGTGTGCAAATGACTCCTGCCACAGATGGGAGGACTTTTCGGCATCCCCAGCCCCACGATTAAACACGCCCCATGGCGTTTTTCAGTTCATAAAACTTTTATGAGCTGAAAAGTTCCTTCAGATTTTCTGAACTCTCGTTGCCCGCGGCAACAGCACCCTAAGTTGTTATTAAGATCCCCATTTCAGCAAATAAAGGACAAGCATGCCCTGAGTAGCATGTTTTGTTTCATAGTATTTAGAAAAAAAGAAGCCAAGATTTATATGACTTGCTGAGTGCAGAAAAGTATACACACACACACACATGTTCTGGTATAGTGTAGTATGGGTAGTTATTTTCACTTACATAGGTACACAGTAGATGTAAAGGTCAATTCTACACAGATGAATTGATTTATACAAGTTCACACATGCATCAAACATTTTCCAGTCTGGAAAATTGTTTCTTGATACATAAAAAAGTTGGCTTTTGAGGCACACGCATTTTCCCCTATTAATGTATGCACCTGCCTTGCAACCCATTAATTGTACATCTGCTGTAGAGTTTTTCCTTGCCAAAGCTCAAAATGTTGGAAAATTGAATTTCTCAGAGGAAATAAATGAAATTAGTGTAAGTGATCTCAATGTTTCAGGAAGACAATAAACAATGCTTTTTGCCCTAAGAATAGCATGTGTAGAGCACAGGAAAATAGAGATAATAGGTAGGTTAGTCCACAGATACACTAATGCTCTACACACACACACACACACACACACACACACACTGGAATCCAGCCTACTACAATAACTCAGTACTCTACGGAGGTTTCTGACCAATCCTCATCAACACAAAACAAAATTAGTCTAAAGGTGGAGCATACTCCCAGGTTTTAGAAGTGGAAAAAAGAAGGGAAACCCTTATCCATGCCTCCTAGGTCCACACACTTATAAATACACACCTTCACACAAGTCGTTTCAGACCTGCATTAAGTAACCACTTATAAACATTTTTTCTTGATGATAGCCAACTCTTCTAGGAAGTTTTATTTTTTTTCATTATGTAACAGATTGGCTTAATCGTAATGCTCAATTTCCCACTTAGAAGAGTTGTTAGATGCAGAGTATTTTTTATGAGCAGACTAACTTAGTATATCCATGAACACAGTAATGCAAATTGAGAAAAATCTGTGCGTAGTAGTCGAAGTACTTTTCATATTCTCAAATGAAGCATTTGTCATAATTTTTTTCTTTCCCTTTGTTTTGGAGTTATATTTTTCTTCTCTAGCGCTACTAACAGCAACCCTCTTTCCCACTTCTCGGCAACTCCTCTCTTTTCTACTTCGCTTCTGAGACACAGAATACAGAAGAGAAACAGCACCATTAGCAAGAAAATCATGCTCCTTTCCTAGTCTCTTTCAACTGTAATGAGAAGCAAAGATCAATATTCTTAATACTAGGAGGGTACATCCGTATCTGCTATCCAGGCCTCATGAACTCACTGACATCATTGCAGACAGCAGAGGCTGAGGAAGCAGCAAAGTCCCCATCATGCTGGGTGCCAAATGCCTTGGCATCACAGCCCCTGTCTGTCCCCACCGGTGTCCTTCCAAGCAGCTGCTGAGGACAGCATTGCAGTTCAGGAAACATCACCCCAAGCGGACAATTCTATCAGTAAGAAACCCTGATGTGAAAAAATGTTTCTCCAGTGTGGAGAAACTTCTCAGAGCCAAGTCAAGGAAAAACAGGCATTTGTTTGTTTACGTTTTCTATTCATTAGAACACAGTAACTTGCTAAAATCAATTAACTGCTAAATCAGAAAGAAACAAGGGAACCTGAATTGATCCAGTGAACCGTATGTGCTATGTATTCTCAACCCAGCCGACCAAATGTAAAACACGGTGTGGTCTCACCTTTAGGCAACAATAAGCCATGTTTGATACTGGCGATCGCAATACTGATCAATATCAACAAACAGCTTTTAAGAATTCTGTCAGAGAGCTAAAATACCTTGAGTGAATAGAAGGCATCACAAATATTCCTAGAGATGAAACAGTTAAGTCATAATATAAACAATGTAGCCTGGTTTTAGGACGCAAAGATATACTTACATATCTACCTTATGAAATTATACCTGATACAATTATAGCGATGTCTAGAACTAAATTAGATTGTATGTGCTCAGAAGCAACAGGTGAAGGATATGCTGAATTTCATTAACACAACATTACCCACCCCACAAGTTATATAGTAACCCTGTAAAATCCTGAAAGAGAAAAAACAATGCAAACCTTTGGATGTCTTTCTGTCCACCCTAGGCATAGGCAAAAATCGCTTTAGCTGTTCACACTGTAAGTACTAAAGGTTAATAGTTACAGACCGATGGAATGTTAACACAGTCTAGTGCTACACTTGAGTAGTAATGTATGGAAAGACACAGAATTAAAACACTTTGTTCTGCATGTACTGAAGTGATGTAACATGATGGTTTGGTTATATTAGATGACAAAGCAGGGCTTCTTATGACTTTTAAAATAACATTGGATCTAACATTATTTCAAATTGTTTAACATATTCTTCCAATTCTTGTACAAATACATGAAGCTAACATTTTTTTTTCACACTCCAGGCATCTTCTAATGACAGCGTTTGGTATGTTGATTAAACTTTTTTCCCCTAAAGTAGCTTTCAAGGTAAAACTCTGATTGCCTTGAAAGGTATGTCTAGAAAGCAAAGACTTACCTGTCTTGTTTTCTCTGACCTCAATAATATAAACATTTATGTCATGGTGGAATTTTGTGCCCTCTGGGGGTTGTGGAGTGGAGACTGCCTGAGGTCTGAAGGCCTCTCTGCCTTCCACGGTGGGTGTTCTTTGGGGCTGTGTAGGAGAACTTGTGGTCTCGAAATACTCTCTGTCAATATCCGCTTCCGTTTCCTTAGCTATGAGATCAGCAAGGGTAGTGGAAGGAAGGTGAGACGTGGATTCTCCAAGGCGCACCAGGTCCTGTGTGGTTCCCTCTCCAGGTCCCCTGTCCAGGAGAAACGGTTCCTCAGTGGGCGCGGAGGATGGCTTGGCTGTGGAAGTCGGGTGATGCCTGTCTACTGCACCGGATGCAGTTGTGATTTCACCTGGAAACACTGCCTCGGTTGCTGAAGACCATGGTAATTCTGTGCCTTTGGGCATTTCGAACAATCCCGAGCCTAAATCAATATAATCCAAGGACGTTTTCTCCCTTTCCTCAGTAGTGATTTCCTCTCTGGGAGTAGTGCTGAGGGGACTTGGGAGTGATGTGAATTCTTTGGGACTACTGCCTTCTGCTTCCTGTTTCTCTTCAGACTCTGGACTGACAAATATCTCCGGCTTGACGCCTGGTGTTATCATGCCCATTTCATCCACTTCCACTTTGTGCTCAGTTACAGCACTGGTTGGATGCTCAACTTTTCCAACTGGAGTTGTTTCTAAAACCGGGACTCTCTCGGCACCTGTCACCAACTGATCTTCTGGGACCATAAATGCCGACCCTTCCCCCTCGTCTTTGTCCAGTCCTGTCGTTGCCTCTGTGGGCACAGCGACTGTCGAAGTTAGTACATGATCTGGTCTCCTGGCTGTTGGTTCTTCCCAAGGAAATTCTTCCGGAGTTGCTTCCTCCATGGTCTCCGCTGTCGTTCTCCAAGTTTCAGGGGCCCGCGTTGCTTCTGCTTGAGGCTGTTCAATGACTTCTTGAGAGGGTTCAGCTAGAACCTCTCCTTCTGATGGCGCAGAAGGAGCTGGCTCTTCCCAGTCTGTCCCGGGCATTACCGGAAGAGGAAGGGTGTGGGCAGTGCCTGCGTGAGTAGTGGGCTCCAGGGTGCTACTGAAATCCACAAATGCCAATCCTCCCACATCCGAGGAAGGTGCAAATGAGAGCACGGTAGACAGTGGCTTAGAGAAATCATCTTCTCCTTCACCCAGCGCACTTCCTTCCGCAGTAGCATAAATAACTTGGCCTTCTGTGCTTGTTGTAGGCGGGACTCTGTCTTCAGTCACAGAATCTCTCCAAGTGGACTTTTCTGCAATACCTGTGGATGTAGTTGGCTGAAGTTTCACTGTGACTTTCCCCTCTGCTGTCAAGTGTTCCTCAGTTAATTTTTCTATTGGCTTTTGAGTACTGTCTGGAAAAGGAGAGAATGTGTCTCTTCCACGCTCTGTGAAACCTGGGATTTCTTCATCCTTGCCATTCGCTCCCATGGTGGTAAGTAAGACAGAGGGCTGTTTGGGAGAACTTGTCTGTTTTGTGGATTCCAAAATCATGAATGTTGCATCATCCTCATCCCATGACCCCTTTGATACAGTGACCACCTCCACACTTGAGGTGCTGTGCGTCCCATGGGCCATGGTACCGTCTTCATCATGCTTGGGAGTACCTTGATCAGTATCTAACCCAAGAGTTCGCATAGTATCTTCCTCCATATCTCTTGCTGCCGTTGGCTTCACACTTAACTCTGTTGTTGTCCATGCTGAGGAATCAAAAGATTTGGTCATTTCCACAGAAGATTCCATAAAATGGATTTGCTCTGAGGAAGATGTAGAGGCCCTCATTCCAGAGAATTCTTCTTCCCCGTTACCCATGAAGGGCTCTTTGGTGACTTTTCCTTGTATCCCATAATGGGTGTAAGTCTCAGTTCTCCTCTCTGGTCTTGGTGTCTCTGTCCTTTCTCTTCCTGGTGTCGTTTCTGTCTGTGAGGAGGGATGAATATCCGTAGGCATTCTCTCTGCTAATATTTTATCACCAGAATAAGGAAATGATTCTACTTCGGTAATATGCCGGGATGGGAAAGACGTAGTAGAGAAAGATTGGCCAGACGTGTCTTCCGTTATTAGACTGACTGTTTGCTTCTCTTCCCAGCTGTCTGTGGACAGTCCATCATGGTCAGGTGGAGTCACAGGTAAAACAACGGTGGGGGCTGCCGTGGACTTCAAGTCCTCTGAAGTCTTTGACACCGTGATAACTTCTGGTATCTGGCTGAAGACCAATGTGCTCTGACCGGATCTGACTGTAAGTGTTTCATCTTCCCTGTCATCTTCTCCGTAGTGGTTCGTGCTCACCCATTCAGGAGCAGTGCTTACAGCTGGACCTTCAATTTTGGATTCCAGTTTCATTTCCGTGGATACAAACGGTGCTTGGGTTACAGGCAATTCCTGGGAAGGAGTGTGTCTGGAGCTTTCCACGGATGTTACCAAGGGGCCCACTTCTATTTGTTCAACCTGTGTCACGGATTCTTGTGTTTGAGTGTCTCCCAAGGCGCCATCCCATGAATCAGTAGCATGCTGGGAGATAACTGTTGTACTGTAGAGTACTTCTTCCTTTATTTCAGATAGATCTGGTTTTCCAAGGGGTCCAGAGGCAGAAGGTGAGTAGTAGTCCATCTCCCAAGGCCTCGCTGCACTCTCAGCAGGAGTGGTGGGTGCTACAGTGGCTAACAGGTGTGTAACAGCCTGAGCTTGCACTGTGGCTTTCTGTTCAAAACTGATCACATTCCCTGCAGGAGGGAATTCTGTTGTGATACTAGGTAACTCAGTGACTAAAGGTGTTGCTCTGTGGAGGACCACTTGTGGTTCTCTGGATAAACTGGGTGAGGCAGTTTCTGCGAGGATATTCGATTCGATCGTGGTGGCCTCTGATATATTCTGTTTAGCTAGAAAAATAATTTCAAAGAGTTGATTAGACAAGTCACTCATAAAAAAGCTGCATGTCCAGTGTTTGTATTTTTTTTGGATGGACCAAAGTGTTTTGTGATGGAAGAAGAATCTAAACACTGTAACCCAAAGACACATAACTGAATGCTTAAGAGTCACAAATAGGTAAGTTGGTTCATATTGTAAAGATTGTAATGGTTTTTACTCAGAGGCAGGAAAGACTATTCTCGAAGACAATGAAAGGAAAGGAGAGGTCCAAGAAAATATAAATGCAGAGTGTGGATACAACAGTTTATTTATTAGAAACTACAGTGGGAACTTGAAACCTAGCAGGAGAACGAGGTGCTACGATCATTCTGCAGGCTACAGTACCCTAGCGCTAGCTTGGTCCACACACTCCCTCCTTCTCAACTGCACGGGGTCTCGGGGGAGAAGGAGCGTCTCAGACTGCACAACAACAAAAAAGCCACATCAAATGGAACAGGCTTACACAGGAACCATTATGCCGTCCACAATGTGGAGACTTCCATAAAAACAGGATATTAAATTTTTAATAGTGCTCTTCATTTGGTTCCAGGTGTTGGACACTGCGTCTTCGTCTTCCTTTCAACTCTGTAAGCTGGTCTCTAATAAATTATCAAATGCGTCTGGCAGGGGCTGGCAGGCATTTGTTGTAGTCCTACACTTTGTTCCGTGTTCTGCACACTCTGTACCTCTGGCGGGCCTCGATCCCCATCTTTCTTTAGGATGATACAGAAGCGCACAAGAAGTGAAGTACCCACATGATATATTTTAGGTCTGTAATTACAAATCACTGGAACAGCCCTGAGCAAGAGGAAGCAGGGTCTCAGGCGATATAAAGTAACCTGTCATCATGAAGTGCCACATTATAATGCCTCTAGATCTCTAGGGAAAGACTGGCCTGCTTCAAGATTAAATCGTGCATGAAAACACCCATGTTTTCAATGAAATTCTTCAACTTGGGGAAAACACACCAGCCTGGCACTTCAAGGTTGCTGTTTAAAAACAAATCAGAAGATTTGAAAAGCAAGTATCAGTTGCCACTGAACTCGCAAGGAACCAGTCTCAGGAAGCCCACTGTCCCTGTTTTGCTGCCACCTCTGTGACTTAGCACTGGGTAGGTGGCAATGCCTGCCCTCCCTGATAAGACATGTAGTACCTGTCGAAGCTCAGATCTCCAAAAGGAAACCCCAGAAAAACAACACTGGGTACCTTGGGACTCCATTTGTCCTGTCAAAATTTAATGATAGAATGGTGTGATTTCACTGTAAGCCAGCGTAAGGCAGTAATGGGTTCCTTTCATTTGCCCACCACGGTCTGTTTCCAGCCGTGCCTATTCCCCAGATCATTTAAAAGTCTACATCTTTCAATTTTATAATGAAAACTCGGAGCTCATTGCATTATTGTGCACTGGCATACTCTTTAAAGCCTACCGCTATGTATCTCTTCCCACTAAAACAAGCTGAACAAAAAAGAACTGAGGTCTTTAAAAACATGTTAAATATCCTTTTTTTTCTCCTCTTTTAAGAAAAGCCTTCCCCCCACCCCTTCATTTCCTGGAAAAGGCATTGGTTTACTTTGATTGACATGAACAACTTAAAGACCCAAAATGTGGTCAACTATTTTTCTTTTAATTCAATTCTCTATCCTCTGAAATTCCATCACCGTTACCTCATTTCATTGCCAAATTTCATGTTTGTCTTATAACTGAATTCTGTGGGGAAATAGTAAAAAATATGTACAGAGAAAGCTCCCATGGAAACATAATATAAACTTTTAGAATGCTGCATATTAGAGAAAATTTAATCATATTATTATTAGTAACAACAAAAAGGCTAATTTTACTTATTCCCTCTGAGTATTTCCATGCTGATGAAATTAATTTAAGGTGATATTACATTAAGGCCAAACAAAGGGCTTATGAATCAGGTCTTCCTACGTTCCAAGACAAGCTCTCTGCTCAAGTCTCTACAATGTTATGAAAATATTTTTATAGTGTTTTAAAAATGGACTCAGATTTTAAAAACTAAATAAACCTATGTCATTGTCAATTATTACTGTACAGCTTGCTGTGGCCTTTCTTCTGGCCTTACTGCGTGGTAAGAAGATAGCAATATTTCTCAGGGAATCTGCCTCCCGAAGCCAGGATTTATACGAGCTTGTTTGCAGGAAGAAAAAAAGATTTTCAATAATTTTAGAGCCCAGTTTGCAAAAATCTGTTTACAATTAAGTTAATTAATTCTACAACTTGGAATGAGAAGCCTGAGACTTCCTTTCGGGGTTACGAGGCTGTTCTGTGGACCTCACAGCTGACTTCCATCCTAACTCCCTGTATCTGACCATCTCTGTCATTTGTTTCATCTGGTCCAAAAGAGGAAATAATTTTCTAAAAGCACAAATATCTACAAAGCGACATCTTAAAAATGAGCACGGCTGTATTACAGATGAGTATCATAAAGATGAAAACACAACTCTGGGTTATTCCACAAAGTTCTTCCAGAAGGTGTGTTCACAGGGAGACATTTTGGTCTTGGAAAACTACCAGTGTGCCTTCCACTTCATTATTAAGGAAGCCAGCAAAAATCAGCATACTTCTTTTCCCACAAAAGTTCCCTTCCAACCTTTGCAGCTGTCTGCCACACAGATGGTTTACATCACTGTACTTATGGTATTTTATGTTCTATAGCCTATCTTCTCTGAGCTTCTGTTGGAAGACATGAGGCAGATTTTCCTAATAAAATGGGAAGCTCCTCTTCGCACATCATAGTCAATCACACTGTCTACGTGATGGAGAAATGACTAACTCTAAATCAGCTCTTCTTTATTAAATGAGATACCCATAAATAAACGTAGACATCGGAGACGTGGCAAGAGTAGTTGATACTCAATAGGTCGACTCTGGATTCATGGCTGAGGAAAGGGGCCAGGTTGGAAAGTGGGCTTAGAATTCAAACTATCTTTTAAAAGTTTGGAGTGAAAGCCAACTGATTCCAGATTACTAAACAAGAAGCAGATTTTTAAGTACAAATTATGGAAGGGTTAGTTTCGTCACCTAGGGGCAGATTATGATTTAAGGCAAAAAAAATCAAATAAAAACAAAAAAAAAAAGATGATGAAGTGACTGTGACTACAGAAGTGCAGGCCAACTTTAAATGTGAATACATACAGAAGGTTACACAGGAAGCAGGAGGGACTCATTCAGCTCCAAACCGCTATTTCACTCATTCCAAACAATCAAATAACTGAGTGTAAAAGGCAATGGAGTTCAGAGATTATACAATCATTACAGGTTTCAATTCATATTTCAAACCAAGGCAATTGTTTCACTGGAAATCCAGAGCAACAATTAAATAATGGTGCTCAGCAGAAATGGCTGCTGTTTACATTTTGCGTTCAACGTAGAATGGATTCAAATTCTAATGTTGAAACCCTTAGATAATCAGAACTCTCTGAGAGTGACAGCTGTAAATATTAGAATGGATTATGAAGGAAACATGCCCTTGTCTTTTGTTCCTGGGGATCACAAATAACATGCAAAGTGAGATTCTCATGAGTCCCGAATGAGTTTGACTCATTCAGATTTGGGGATGGATAAAGTGGACATTCAAAGCCCTCCATGTTTTCATGATTTTCTACCCTTCACAGAGCTTGCATAATGCTGAGGTCAAAGAAAAATAAAAAGTAGACACTTTAAGTTAATCATCAAGGGAAAAATAGATAGGGAAACTGTTTCACAAGGATATTCATTTACTTGTTTGTCAAAACCGCATGACCAGAACAAACTCTTGCTATAGTTATCATTGATAACTGTAAATGTGCTATTCTGTGAGTGCACTGGGAGAAAGGAAGGATAGCAAACTAAGATTTGGAATGTGCATTCACCAACTGGCTTCAACAAAAAACATTTTCTATATTTGATAAAAGCAAATGAGAAAATGTGGATACATTTCCAAATTCCTCTGCTTCAGCAGCTGTTCAGCATTGAAACCGCTTTTGGAACTGGACCTGGGGCCACAGCTCATAAAGTTTACCCTACAGGATTTAGTCACTTCCAGACTATGTGGGAAAAGTGGGCAGGAGTCGAGTCATTTTGAAAATGCATATTAAAAGAATCCTTGCAAAATGTGTTAGAAATTTGGGAAGCAGTTGGCACTGTGTGTTGTGTAAGGAAGGTTTTTAAGCCATGGCTAGACTTTCTTAACCGCTCCTGTGCTGAACAATTTCTGAATAAGAAAGGGTTTCAGGGGGGGAAGAAGTAACAAAACTTGGGACTCCAATTTAGGTAGAAAAACACCAGTATATGAATCCATTTCTTTCCAAGTTCCACACATTAAATGAATTAGCAAAAAGAAACATATCTAAACCTTCGATCCCTTTTTCCATTTTATGTAGATTTTTAGTGGGTGGTTATTCTACTGGAATCTAAACATGTCCTTTCATGCATTCAGGTGACTTCTTCATTTAAATAAAAAAGACACATTAGGTTGAAATTTTATAATAATCTCTGTGGCTACAGATAAGCCTTGATTTCAATTCTACCCTGAGGGAGCAAGGCATGTTGTTTAAAAATTTTCTAGTGCCATTTTTAGACTGCACCCGAAAAAATAATTAAGACAGTTGAGCAGGGTATTGTCTTCCTCCCCTCCTGTGGGGTCTCTGACCCCTTCCCTCCCACATGTTAATCTGATCTTGTCCCTTCATCTCATCACTCACTTAATGTAAAACTGATTTTAGAGCCTGAATTACTTGATAATTACTGGGGTGACAATGTGGCTCTGAGGAATGTCTATCTGTCTGCTTTTAAGATAAGGTTTTCATTAGTGTTGTTTTCCTGAAAATTATTAGGGAAGACTGTTATTTTGGGGCCTGGGAAGCTGGGGATTTTCTTCAGCCTATTATGGGTCAGCAGGCTTGTGTGGAGCTAATACATAACACGAGACCCTGTCCCTCAGACAGCTGAGTGTGAGGGCGAGATGGAGCAGAAGCGTCTTAGCTGGGAGACAGAAGCAAGAAAAATAAAATCTTTCCACAGCACTGACATCTACTGTGCAGACTACCTAGACCTAGCCATGCTGGGTCCTTCTCCTTGATGAAAAATGCCTGTGTATTTCACTGGAAGAGCTAAGTATAAAACAGCTAGTGAGCTCTCTACTCACTGTAGTTACATAATTCTACAAGATGTATGCAAAATTTAGTCAATTTAGTCAAAGTATCTATGTTGGAGATAGGCAAGGTCACCAAAAAATTAAATATTTAGCATAACACAGACCCTACAGTAACTATTACAGTAAGACTCTGGATTACTTGCTTGTTTCAAGCCATCTATAATCATGATACTCCATCATGCAACTAATTTTGTAAAATAATTTAAGGACAACTGAACACTTAAAATAATGGTATCATGAATGTTAAAAAATGTTACTTAAAGCTAGTTTTAAGTGGTGGGCTTAGAAAAGATACCCTGTGTGTGCTACATGTTGCAAAGAGGACATAGTGTGCGTGAATTAATTCACTACAGCATTTATCATGAATCATTAATCATGATTATAGAAATAACCACTAATCATCGACATAGAATTAACCATAATAGAATGTAATCAAAAGGCACATATTCCATTACTTGGAATAAAATGGGACACACAGACATTCTTATCAATATCATGGTTCACTTTTAGGTAGGAATGGGATGGTACGATTATCCACGTCAACCCTAAATACTCACCCGCAATCACCGAAATTTAACTTCTCCACCAGCTCAGAGAAAGAATGAGAGCAAAGACAAAACAACCAGGGTTCAAGGATTTCACCCAGCCACTATCAGCCGAGGCATCACAGCACCCACAATAACACCGCATTTAAGGACTGCAGTGAAGATAAATTAACGATTCCGAAACACGTCCGTGCTTTGGAGTCAAGAGCTGACCCGGACATTTCCTACCCCCCCCCCCCCCCGGCTACGAAGCCATTTGTGCAACTTCCTGTTGTTTCAAGCGTGTCACCGCCATTCAGCCCACTTGCTCGCGCAAGTCACTGAACCGTTCCCACTCTGCACAAACTGCGGACCTGGCGGCCCCTCCAAGGGCCAGCTCCACCCAGCGCTTGCCTCTGAAGCATGCTTTTTTAAATCTGTAATTTTTAAAAAGATATCAGACACTTACGTTTAAAGCAGTAGGCATCAAATCTGCTATCGGGGGGAGGGAAGCCTGTCTGGTTCTCAAACCGATACAGGGTTCTCACCCCAAGGAGACCTCCTCCACACTGGGCCCTGGCTACAGTCACGGGGTGGCGCACGCTGGCGTCCTGCAGCCAGCCGTAGTCGCACTGGTCGAAGCCCCTCCTCCAGGCCGCCTGCAGCTCCCCCACGGTCGCCAGCCTGGCACCCTGCGCTTCGCACTCCTCCGCAGCCTCCGCAAAGGTGAACTTGCTGGGAGCCGTAATGTGGAATACATCACCTGGAAAGAGAAGAAAAAGGAAGAAAAGCCCTGAGTTTTACTATTCATTCCTTCCCTGTTTGCATAAATGTGGGGAGGGGGGAGGCCTGTAAAACTTCTTGCATGGCCAGATACAGATGCTGACACTGCACAGCAAAAAACACGATGGTTACTTTGGTATGATTATAACACTCATTCCTCATCGGAGTGTCTGCGGGTTTCATGACTGCTCAGGCTCGGAGCTGAGGGACGCTGGTCTGACCTGTGTTGCCTTGTGCTCTTGTACAGTTCGGTACTTCTTGTTTATAGAACGTCCATGGCTTTTTTTGTACAGTGCACCCGATTTATACAGTGCTGTCCTTTCTGCGGATTGCCCTGTACAGCACGTGGTGTTGTAGACTTATATAATGCTACAGGTACAGTACTGCACGGAAGAGTTAGGCAAATAAAAGCAAAGCCATCGAGCTGGAGTTTCTGGTCACCACTTCTTTGTCCTGCATACTGTAAGGGCGACCAACTCACTCAACAACCTAGTCGCAAGAATGGAACTCTGTCACTAAATGAGGAGTGAATGTATCAACGTATTATTCTATGTTGATATATTGGAAAACTTTAATATATACATATACTTGTCTGTGACACTGTGTGTATAATCCCATTAGCCACAGAAGTCATTTGATAATAAAAGCACAATAAATCAGTTTTTATTTATTTTAAAATGAATAAAGCAAAGCAAAAGAACAAAAGAAAACAATGCAATGAGAACAATATTGGCAAAAACAAGACAATAGGAAATCCACAATAACCACTGTATTGCATATTGTTATCCTCTAAATAGATGCTCAGGTTACCTGCTTTAGGTCTGCAAAGTCAAGCAAACGCTACAAGCATTAAGTTCTTTCTTTACTTCAATTGCTGTCATCTCAGCCCACGTTCTTCTGAATCAGCTGGTTGCTGGGGGGTGGGGTTCTCTTGTCTCCCTACCCAGCGGGGCCCAGCTGGGCACTGCTGCTTCCTGGGTCCCTCCCTCCCACACAATAAATCTTTTTAATACGTTCTTTTAAATGAACAAATCTCTCTAAGAGAGTCTTCAGGTTATTGACCAAAGAATGGGTTTCTTCTTTAATGAAATACTCTACTAAATAAAATTTCATGTAGAAAAAGATATCTATGTTGAAATGCCCCCCATGTTATTTTCCTTTGTTTATCTTAGAATCCAATAGGAATCCTCTGACTCCTTCTCACATATCACTGCCATCACAGTTGATTAACTCCATTAAACCAAACAGTTAACTCAGAAAAGCTCCAGGAGTCTGAAGCCAGAAAGGACAGAAGCAATATGGCGTGCAGTTTCCCACCTTCCCACTGCAAGCTCAGGGCTGCAGTGATGGCTATGTGGCTGTTGGCCACCTGGGCAGCCTACCACCAAGGCCATGTGGGGCTACCATCAGCTGAGCTCCCACTCAGCCAGCAAGAGGTCAAACTCCTCTGGAGGAAGTCTTTCTTCCTACTTGCTTTGTCCAGAGAGTATCCTTTTTAGAATCTGTCGACCCAGCAGGAGCACATGGCTCTAATTTTTCAGGCACTGTAAGTGCCACCAGGACTCTGGTTAGGTAAAAGAGACCTTCATACTTGCTACTGACTAACAAGGAAAGACTGGGTCCAATTAGTAGAGAGACCATTTGTGATCACTTAAATGCTGTAATAAAATATTCTAGAAAATTCAGCTTTTATGAAAATGACATTTTGGGTGGGGCTAACTAGTATAAAAATCTGCCACAATTAACTCAACTCAGATTAAATGATGCTTTTCATTTCTGAGCACAAGTCATGCATGAGCTACAAGACAGAGGCAGAATTAGCAAACATCTAAGCGAACAGAACAGGTAGAAGGAGGAATAAAAACGAGTGAGAGGAAGGAAGCTAAAGTATTGATAACCCATTATGGTTATCAATCTGTTTCCATCTCGCCAAGGCCGACAGCCAATTCTGTGATATAGTGGAGACGAGGTACCCCAGCAACACTCAGGACTTGGGTCTTCACTTGACTCAAGCCAGATATAACAAGCAGTTGTTTAAAATGAATAGCACCATTCCTCTGGGTGTGTGATAGCTTTACGAAAAAAACAATTAGTCATGGGGGAAAAAAGTGGCCAAAGTATACATATAAGATTTTCTCACTCTAAGTCTAAAATTGTTCCTGAAGAAAATACAACAGATCATAAAAGCTATTTGTAGAACAGAAAGAAAATTACTTAGACCTGGCTGAAAGGAATAGTAAAGGTAAGACTCAGTTTTTATACTTATTTATTTTGGCTAGGGATAGTTATCTGGCATCTAGAAATACAAAATAAGAACAAGTACCTACTCCCTCTCCCCCAGTCAATTTTAAAAGCTTGAAGATCATGGTACCCAGTCACATAGGATGGATTCAATAACATATGTTCAATAAATGGTGCTTCCAATTTTTATTAAGAAATGAGGTCTCCATTTTCCATGCTTCCCAAGAAGTTAAGTCTGCTGCAAAGCTTTGGGAAGCTGCTGACGGGAACAGGCATTACATCTCACTGAGGCACTTGGCCCAAGCACCAGGGACAAGGGTAGAAGGAGAGATGATGTCACCCTAAGCCAGCCCACTCCCCAAGGTGTCACACTGCCACGAGGCCTGAAGGGACGAGGGTGTGAAGGAGGGCGGCGTGCCAATGCGTGGGACTCAAAGGTCGAACTCAGACTTGTTATTGCAGCTGGATTAACAGCTTCGTGCCCTTAGTTTCCCAAACTGTTAGACACCTCTTCTTTGAAACAAAAGCACTATTCTACCTATGTAACATGAATGATCACCCAGCAGAGCAGAGCAAAGAAACCCTGTCAACTGAGTAAAATGCTGTTTCTCCTTGTCGTACTACTAGCTCGCAAGTTAGAAGACACCAGCTTCTCCAAACAAGACCAGACCAAAGGGTTAATGAGGAAAAAGGATATATGATAACTGGTGTCCAGTTTTAAACAGAAAATATGTTCTGGGAGTATTAAAAGAAAGTCAAGTTTCAGTAGATACTGACAGGTGTTTTTAAGTGGGAATTCCCATACTAATTAGTACACAGCCACTTACAGAACTCTTCCTGTAGAAATTCTCATTAAATCTGACTCTGCATCAAAATATCAATTATTTAATTCACTTTTTTCAGAAGATACAATTTCCATTCATCTCTTTGAAAAAGCAAAGAGATAAATAATAATTATACAAACTGATTGAAATCGTTGTTAGCAAACCATTTATTTTCCTTCTTTTCATTTATATGTAGGAACTTGCCAAACAAAGAAATAAAATATTTTAAAAAATTGAAAGAGCCGTTATTATTCTTTTTCATGTTACCCAGATAGAAAAAGGAAGATTTAACAGAACAATGAGTTTAGGGAGATGGTTGAAAGATAATGTAAAGGTGGCACAGATGTTGCTTTATTTCAGAATAATAAGAAAAATGAAAGAAATTTACTTTAACTCTGCCCTTGAATTATTTATCTAGGTCTTTTAAAATCATAATTCTTTACCATGAACACTACCTTGTTTACTTGAGAATGCTAAAGCTAGAGTGAAAACTGTACACTACAGTTTATCTTGCTGGGTCTTTAATCTTCTATCACTACTACTCAGCCCATACAAATGTATAATCTGTATGTCCAAACTTCTGCCCTACCTACATATCCTATTTCACACCAAGACAGCTGTACACAAATCTGTTTTGTGGACTCACTTACTGCCCTAAAGACATTTGTTCCAAGTGAGATGAGGCCCCTTGCTTGATTTATAACAAACATGACTTTAGTGTTAGGTTTCTGGTGGCCCCTACGTAAATCTGGTCATGACAGAAGCATGTGAGGGAATCCAAGCAGAGAGGTGAACCTCATAGTCCTGAAACCAGCTGTGTCAGAGATGGAAAGTGGGTACAAAGGGGAACAGGCAGAGAGCGGAACCCCGTTCAACAGTGGGCATGGTTTAGAACTGGAATGCTCCCCCGGGGTCTCACGCGTTCAGAGAGGAAGCATTTGAAAGCCCATCGGCTGTGGGGGTGCTGTGCACCTTTGTAGACTCATCTGCTGATGAGTTCATGGCTGCATGTGCCGTGAGGAAACAGAGCCCGGCAGACGGTGGGTCACTGGGGTGTGACCGGGAAGGGTTCACCCTTGTGCTTAGCAATGCCTTCTGTCTGTTTCCTGGGTGCCATGGCTCACCCCACTTTCCTCGGTCAGACTCTTCCCCCATGCTCCTTCTGCTGGAACCAGCTAACAAGGGAGTGAGTACTCTGAAAATTGTGAGCCAAAATAAATTCCTCCTCCCTAAATTCAGGATGTATGGTATTTTGTGCCCAGCAATGGAAAATCTGACTAACCCAATGGTCTAAGACAGCAATTCAAGACAGACGCAGGAGGACCACATTTCTTCAAAAGCAGCTCGTTTTGCAAAAAGTAAACCAGGGACCAACCAAGTTCAAAGCAGCAGCCTCTCCTCAATAATAAATTACAGAAAGAAGCCTTTCGGTACCATCAACACACAGAAAGACAGTGAGGTCTAAATGCAGGCCTGGCTTACGGTGAAGACGTTAACACCGCCAACGTTTTCAGTGATCTACTTTCAGGTGCCAAGTGCATATGCAGGAATTATTTACAGGTTAGATTCCCTAAACTATAGCACAATGGAATGAAATTGAAGGTAATTTAAGTGTATGCCTGCCATAGCAGTAAATCCAGGCCCCATTCGAAAGTGAATGCTCACATAAGAATGTGTCAGAAGGTAACATCTGCAGTCCAGAGGCGAAGCCAAATCAGAAACCAAAGAAGCAAGACAAACCGGAAAGCCGCTGATCACAGCAAGCCTCCAGTCACGCGAAGCAATTAGCGCGTTTGCTTAGCTGCTTTCCCTCTACGCCATTTAACTGGCCCAACTGTGTACCTGCTACCCCAGTGTAGCTCGCAGGTACCTTTTTGCCTCTGATGGGAATAATAAAAATGTCTTCCAAATTCTTATCACAGTACCACGTTTGCAGTTGGGAGAGGGAACACACAACATTCTGTGAAAGAAAAATGCCTATTTTACTAGTTTAGAACAAGACTGTGTTTGACCTCCACTCCTGTGCACTTGTACCTGAACACTTGAAGGTAATTTTAGATTTACCGGGCAGTTTCTTTCCTGGAAAAAAATCTTTTTTTATAGTTTGACGTGAAGTCTACCATTAAGTTCCAGTACCAGCCTCATCAAAGCAGCTACCGGGATACGACATTCATCAGATATGTCCCTACTGCATACATTTAGAACGCGGTTGTCTATTTATAGGAAAATATTTTTCTCTACAGAGAGCAAATAAAATGTCATTAAATTCATAAAACAGCTATTATGTACACAAAATGTCAGTTAAGATAAAATGTCAACTTAATCTGTAAAATGTCACTGACATACATATGTACATATGCATATGGTCACACTCACACTAACGTATATATAAATTATAAATCAGAACACAGAATTTCACACATAGATAATTTGTATATTTCAGTGGATACCTGGACAGTATTCCAAGTCATATTTTTTTCTAAAATTTCAAGTTAAATCCTTCTAGATTCGAATTATGATTCTTATATCAACTTTCTAGGGATCCCTGGAATAAACTAGAAGACGCAGTTGGTGAGACTCTAGTTCACTGTGACATCCCACAAACTAAATTCATCCTGCTCATGGGACTCGCATCCTCAGAAATGTGGGAAACTAGCCACCAGCTGCTCTGAGGTTCCCTCCAAGCTTGTCCTTTCTCCACACTTCTGACTGCTCAGTGGAAAAGCCTCCAGGCACACTCAAAGCTGGCACACACCCACATGGCAACTAACGAAGAAAGCAAATCGAACCCTCAAACGTGACCTCCCTCCGATGTCCAAAAGCTAGAGTTTACACCCACAAGTCACTCAGCATAATTACTAGAGAGCCTAAGTCTAGAGCAAAGCTAGGGTACAATTTTTCCCTCCCATGACAACTGCTTGCAATCACAAAGGAGAAGGTGATCACAGATAATTATGCAATTCTTTCCTGGACTGCAGCTGAGGAAGGCAATCCTGCAATCCTCCGGTAGTCAAAGCTGAGATCTCACGGCAATTTCCTGGAGGAGAGTATTTGCTGAGAAGTGTGATAAGTGTTAATTTGTGCTCACAACTCCATCCTCCTGAACTGTTTGATCTGAAAATCAGTTGTTCTCAACTGATTGATTCCCTTTGCCCATTTGAGAACAGAATTTCCTGTTTCTGCTGTTTTTTCCACTGTAAAAGTTCAAAATACATGATCGTTGCTATATTTCCTTGCTATGTGAGTCAAACTCATATACAAGTAAGAAATGTATGCGTGCCTCAATAGATGTGGTGAAATAAGTATTTAAATATCCATAAGCTAAAAACCACTCACCAAATATGTCAAGATGATAATAAGAATTCAATATAATAATTGCCTTTGAACTGGTGACTTTTTAGTTTTTTCCAAAAATACAATAAAACACTGATGAGGTTTATTAGACTCATGAATATAGAAATCAATTTCCATTTACTCTTTCCTTTGCTTTTGCGCTCTCTCTCTCTCTCTCTCTCTCATTTTTGCTTGTATCTACATCAAAGCAACAAAGACTCGTTACCCTCTGAAACACAAAATCCATCATCTGTACATGTCTGGCTAACCAACACTGCTACACAACCATTAATGGGCCAGTATTTGGAAATAATTCAAAGTCATGTCAATTTCTCCTAAGAGTTGGTCCTATACTTTGTACAAAAGCCAACCTTCCATTAACAGTAACGAGAAAACTGTAGGGTTTGCCAAAGTAACTTCACTGCATGCTGCAATCCAGAGTCAGCATCAGAGTTAGCTGGCAATCTTTCTAATTTGAGAGTAATGACCCTAGAAAACTAACTTTTACCTATCAGATTTCTCACTCATCTTAGGCTGAAAAAGAAACACAATAATGTGGCTGCAAAGCAGAGAATATGGGTTTTGCAACATTTGACCTCTTGTTACTTATTATAGCATTAGCGAAAACAATAGCAATGTACTAGTACACAAGACCAAAATATAACAGTCAACTGTATTTCTATATACTTCCAACTAACAATAAGAAAAAGAAATTAAGAAAATTCCATTTATATTTGTACCAAAAGTAATAATGTAGGAAAAAATGTAACAAAAGAATCATGAAATAGATAATCAAAAACTATAAAATATTATTGACTGAAATTAAAGAAAATCTTTTTTAAAAGCCCATAGATCAGAAGACTTAATATAGGAAGATAGCAATTTTGTCCAAAGTGATCTAGAGATTGAATGAAGTCTGTTAGAATCACAACTGTCTTTTTTTGGAAGAAACTGAGAAGCTGACTTTAAAATTTGTATGGAAATCCAAATGACTCAGAACAGTTAAAACAGGTTTGAAAAGAAGAAAATTAGAGGTCGCGCACAACTTCAATTTTAACTCATTTTTACAGCCAAGCCATAGTAGTAAAGATGATGTGGTACTAACATCCTTAGAAATCAGTGGAACAGAATCGTGAATCCAGAAGCAATCCCACACATCTGTGGTCAGTCAATCTTTAATGGAATGTCAAGGCAATTCAATGGAAAAAGAACAATCTTTTCAATAAGCAGGGCTGGGACAAAAATTTATTTAGGACCTCTATCTCACCATGTATAAAAACTAACTCAAAATGCACCAGAACAAAAGTGAGAGAGCTGAAATTTAGAAGGCAAATGTTTACCAATAGGAGTTTGGCGATATCTTCTTAGATGACACCAAAGCACATGTGCACACAAAACTTCGCAGATAGATTGGACTTCATTAACATTAAAAATTCTGTGCTCTGAAGGACCCTTAAAAAATTTTAAAAGGAAACACACAGACCTGGTGAAAATATTTGTCGATCATGTAGATAAGAAGACACTTGAATCTACAACATGTGCAGAACTCTTACAACTCAATAATGCTAAAACATTGCAATTATGACTGGGCGAAGATTCTGAAAACCAGGCACATGTTTGTAATCCCTCTTACTTCAAAGGCTGACGCAGGAAGAGTACAAATGCAAGCCCAAACTAAGAAGGTTAGTGAGACTTTGTCTTAAATAAAATGCTGATGCTGTCTGGAGGTACAGCCTGGTCCTGAAAGGCAGCTAGCTAGCTCAGTGGAGGGTGACGGGAGAGAAAGCATTCTCATCCCATGCTCAACTCTTTGCTCTCTGCCTCCTGGCCACCAGGGGGCGAGCGACTATTTTTCTGCCAAACGGCTCTCTGGAGTCAGTTGATCTTAGACTGAACCCTTTGAAACTATTAGCCAAAATAAACCTTTCTTTAATTTGTACAGATGGGCAAAAGAAAAGATGATTAAGGCAGGTTCTAAATAGGTATTTCTCCAAAGAAGATAGGTAAATGGCCAGCCAGCACATGAAACGATGCTGAACATCTTCAGTCATCAGAAAAATGCAAATCAAAACCACAATGAGATAGTACTTCACACCCACCAGAAGGGCTTACAAAAATGTCAGGTAAGCGCACCTGTAGGCAAGATGTGGAGGAGTAAGGGTCTGCATATAATCCTGATGGAGGTATAAAATGGTACAGGCACACTGACAGCCTTGAAGTTCCTCAAAAAACTCTCAATTTGACCTGCAAATTGCAATCATAATCCAACCAGTAATTATTGCTCAAGTAAAAATGATTTTGGGGCAGTACTAGGGATTGAACGCAGGGCTTCCATACCAAGATACACTTAAGACCTTCATAATTTTTATTTTGTTTTTTATTTTGAGACAGCTTCTTGCTAGGTCCCTAAGTTACCCAGGTTGGGCTCAAACTTGGGTGCTCCAAACCACTGGAAATATGGCCGTATGCCACCACGGCCAATTTAAAATAAAGATGTTTTCATCTGTGAAATCAGAGGTGTCAAGGAGCTTGGAGGGCAGTCTGGATCCTCTCGACTGGAAATACTCCCTACTTTTCTGCTAGAGAATCTGTGATTGTCCTGTGAGTTTACTGTAGCAGAACTGAAAAGACAGAGACAATCACCTTATTTCTCCATGCCTCAGTTGATTTCTGCAAAAAAAAGTTGGATTTTTCAAAAGTAACTCAGAAGAGTCTTAGAGGATTAAAAGAAATAAAAATGCAACACATTACTTTCCTCCCTATTCTGCTCACAAAGCTGCCTTCACAGCAAATCTATGAAACTACCGCATCAGTGAGGACCCCAACATTCAGAGGGGCCACCAGCAGACCGGCCTGGTCACCCTCTTCAGCGGCTCCTAGGTAGACTATCCAAACTCTGTGAATATAAGCAGTGGCCAGTTCACCTTCGCTCCCCTAGCAAGTATGTGAGAAAGAAGTTACATTAGAAGCCACAGCTCCACCTGAAAGCTATGATTCTAGAGGTTTTACAGAAAACAAAAATATTTCCAACAACTGCTTATACCCACATCAATGGATACGTAGAGGTTCTGAACCCCAAGAGCAGTCTCTACATTACCTGCCAAGCCTCAGCATGCAAGAAGCTCTTCTACCTGCCGTGGGACATTGTAACTGAAAAAACTGGGGAAGGATGTAGATCACCGCCTCTTAGATAACGCTCATCACTGAAATGTTTGGTAGACTACATATTGCAAATTCCATTAAAAAGCAATCTGAAATTAAAAAGGCAGGCCGGGCATGGCGTAATCCCAGCACTCGGGAGGCTGAGGTAGGAGAATCACTGAGAGCCCAAGGCCAGCCTCAAACCACAAAGTGAGTTCACGGTCAGCCTAAACAGCACAATGAAACCCTATCTCAAAAAGGCAACAAAACAATAAAATTAAAAGGGTAGAAATCATACAGCTTCCAGACTGGTGTTGTTTTGATCAAAATCTCTAAAAAGCAAGAAACAAGCCTTGTTCACTAGCTTGATAACATGCATGTCATTCCTTCATATTTTAGATTTTTATCTCTAAAAGACCTCATAAGAAAATGCAAGTTAATTTGGGCTCTGGTCCTATCAGCATGGATGACAGCTACCATGGTTTAGATCTAAAGTGTCCCCCAAATGTTTTTTGGTATCAGGAATTGAACTTAGGACCTTGTGCTTGCCAGGCCAGCGCTGCACCACTGAGCTCCATCCCCAGCGCCATGTCCCCCAAATGTTTCACGTGTGTGGAAAGTGATTGGGTTATGGAGGTGCCATGCTCGCCCATCAGTTGAAGAGTCCACAGCTGAATGGGCTGCTAGGAGGTGGGGCCAGGCTGAAGAGGGACCACTGCCAGGAAGGTCTGGAAGTGTGTGTCCCCTTCCCAGCTCCTGCCTGCACTCAGCTTCCAGGCTGCCCTGCTGAGCAGCTCCCCTTCACCAAGCCCTTCCACCATGCTCAGAGTCAGCTGAACCAGGGCTGAGCCCACTGGGAACCGTGAGCCAAATAAAGTTCTTTATGAGCATCGGGTATCGCTTCCCAGTGAAAGTGACTAACGCAGCACAGACACGTTGGACAAGCTGCAGACGTGACAGAGCCTTCCTGGATTCTGACACCAGGAACCAGTAGGAAAAAAAAAAAAAAAAAAACCTGTAATTTGTGCCTCCGCATAAGGAATCCATCCCAGAGAGGACAATTTCCTGCACAGGAATGGAGAGGTAAGAATGGGAAATCACAATGAGAAGCCAGGACGGGGAATCCCCAAAAAGGAATTACTTCTAAAAGACATCGCAGAAGAATGAGAAGAGAAAGTCAAAGGGAAAAAGGACTATGGTGATCTAACAATGTTAAAAACAGATCTTTAAAAATTTGGCAAACAGAGCAAAACATTTGTTTTTCCAATGTTATCAAAATGGAAAAGTGACCGTGGCTGGCAGTTTCCAAAAGAGGCAGAGGTTGGAGAACTCTGCAATTACCAGCAAGCGTTTCCTGGGTAACTATGACATGTCCATGACAGGCTATGGTTGGGAAAGATCTAGACGTTTATAGCTTTGTATCTGTAGGACCTTAGAATGCTTTTGCAGAAATACAGCTTACAACATATCATATTCAAAACACGCAAAACTATAGCTATATTTAAGTAAAGCAGGAGGTCCTATCAAGAAATCTCAGTGTAAGTTGACAGCCAAAGAAGGGATCTTGGAAGCAGGAAGTTTTCAAGAACAGGTAAGATCAGAAGGCTGGAAGATGAAAGGTGTATGTTCTCTGACAGGAGAACACAAAATGTGTAGAGGGAAAAGGGAGAGAACCACAGTTAGGTTGGTGAGCAGACCATGAATGAGGGGCCATGAATTCCAGGCCTAGTGAGTGACTGTAGAGGTAGCCAGAGAAACAACCAGCGCCTACTGCTGGACGGGAGGTGACACAGTCAAACAGGACCATTGCAGGACTATTATTAAAGGCATAAGCACTGTGTGTAAGAATCAAAAGCAGAGGTGAAACACAAAAAGTTATTTACAATCTAGACAAACAGGTATGAAATTCAGAACAGACATTGGGTCTAGATGTACAAAACTAGAAATTAATAGTGTCGATTATTATTTACTTGGTCTTTCACCCTTTGGTATTCTCTTGTGCCCTATTCTTTCCACAGAACTTTTGACTTCATATTTCTATTAAAACGAACAAAAATGAAATGAAGGAATCTAGGAAGGAAACTGAAGCCAAGGACTTGTGTTCAGTTCCACCTATGGGGGACCACTGCAGGCCAAGAGGGCTGCAGATCCAAACGTGGATTTGCACAGGTCCCTCCGTCCCAGAGGAGAGGGAAGAGTGGCAAATAGGACAGGAAGGTGATTACAGACCTACATTGGAGGTTAGAGCCCATGTGGGTGAGAACAATCAACCAGGACTTGAAAGGCACGAGGGGTAAAAGACAGCCCATAGGGCAGTCCTGTCGGGGTATAGAACCCAGTGGACTGGAACAGAAGGACATAATCTAGGTCACTGGTGGCAAATCTATGGCAGTCTCCGTCACCACTGAAAGCTCTCCAAGGTTTGCCATCACTGATGTAGGTGAAATAAAAGTCAAAGTGCAGACTGCATAGCAAGAATGGCCCATAAGGGGATAGGATGCGGGTCTCCAAGATGACAGGGAGAGGAGCCCGAGCCTGACCACGCCTCAGGTCTGGGCACAAAACGGGCAGTGCTGGCTCTTTCACAAGGGATCTAAGTAGGTCAACCACGAGAGGAGACAGCATGACCTCAGCTAGCAACCCCTGATTTATTTTCAGGGAGGCAAAATGTCTGTAACCTTTTTCTTCCAAGTTCTTACAACAGAAGGAGACTAAATAAATAGTTGATCTATCAATTTCATTGAAAAGACACTGGAAGGTTTTCTGTTTGTTTTCTTAAATTTGATGTGCTTTTTAAACTTAAGTACTTACATTTTACAGTCTTGTTCTTTATAACCCACTCCTGTGTGCCTTATTTAAGACTTTTTTTTGCAATGAATACAGCTAGACACACATAATAAACTGTGCCAGTTTTCATCCCAGAGGCACATTAATTCCAAAATCCTTTCTGAGGTACTGAAATGCACCAGCTCCAAGAAGGGGCATGGTTATGTGCGGAGTTAGACCCCAGACTATTCCCAAACACTACCTGGAAAAACTAATGCTCTAATCTGGAAGAAACCTATTTCAATCAATTTAGGAGTAACAATATAGGAGTTCTTATTTTGCCAGTGTCATTTTTAATTATTTAATAATGTTCAAGCATTAAGTAATCACATTCAAAATGCCCTTTCTGGGCTGGGCATACAGCTCAGTGGCACGGTGTCTGCCTGGCTAGCACAAGGTTGTGAGTTTGATTCCCGGTACCAGAAGAATAAAAAATGATGCTTCTGCAAAAAAATTCCCATTTCCACTTACTCTCCATATCTTTCAGAAGCATCATTACTTTGACAGAGTTTTGAACTCATAACGCCTCAGACCGATCCTATTTTTTAGAAGGTTCTAGGGAAGAAGCTTCCCTATAGCTTCTCAGTGTTCTTTCAACATTTAACAGTATGCATTGTCAGAAGAATTTTCCTTACCCTGAACCTCATTCAGTTCTTCTTGTGAGTTCACTGGGGGAAAGGACCTGTCTTATACCCGAAAGCTCTCATAACAGCCATTATGTGCTAAACACTTACTCTGTACCACACGCTGCGAAAAAAGCTTCACCTACTTACTGTCTGGTCCAATCCTCATTTTATGGTTACAAATAAGTGTTCTTCTTGTTTTCATTTCACCGAGGAGAAAAGTGGAGCTTACAGAGGTAACTTTGCCCACGATCTCACCACCAGCAAAGGGAAGAGCTGGGGCGGGGCGGGAATGAGGTCCTTCCCATTGGTAACCAGGAGGTGCTTACCAAGGCAGAATGCCTGGGCGCTGCCCTTACTCTGCCTAAATGGGCTGATCCCAAATGGACCGTGGCTCCACTGGCGATTACCAGACTTCACGAAGGCGAAACAGCAGTATGGATTCTGAAGGAACCACGCTTGCAATTTTGAATTTTGTTTCTTTCTAATGCCAGGCTGCGGCAGCAAGCTGCCCCGCCTCCTCAGCCATGTGATCAAATATCTTGCGCGTCACTGTGAGGCTGCACTTTGAGGTTCAGGGGTGCAGACGCGTGGGATGCATCGCCAATGCATGGTGTGTTTACCGAGATGCAATCCCATCGTCCCTCAAAGAGTGTCTGCAATTGCAATCTAATTTTCTGAACCATTTAATCATCTCAGTTCTAAAACGATCTCAACGTTTTCCAAATCTACTTAATGGGAACATTGATTCAGCTCCCTAATAAGAACCATTTTATGGATGTTAACGTCTGTGCTCCTATTTTAGAATCCTAATTCCATTAATTTATTAACAACAGTGTTCACTTGCTGACTCGTGTCCAATAACCTCTAAAGCACTTCAAAGAACACGCGCTGGTACTGAAACGCTCCTGGTGTGTGTAGCCGACGCCGCTGCTCTTTTATACCTGGTGGGTTATATTTTAAAATAGAATTAAACATTGTAATCCTATACAGGAGGAAGTTACAGCCACCACCTTAGCACAAATAAATCAGAAAACTGGCTGGGTTTAATTTAATGTAAATTATCTTAATTTTATATAAAATACTTATGTCAAATATGAAATTATAAAACAAGAAAGGAAAAAAAAAGTCAACATTCTGTCACCTAAATATTTTTTCATGACAAATTACGACAGAAAAGTAATTACCTTTTTGAGCAGGATTTTCTTTAGTAATTACCTGACTTTTTCACTAGACCATCTGGAATAACAGCTTCTGATCTAAAGCAATTGCACGCTAGCTCATAACTCTTGTGCAGTTTCCATCTATTCTGAGTGCATGGATATTGCTGGGTTTTACTGCCTTTGCCATCTCTTAGGCATATGCACTTGGCTCCCAAAAATACAATAAAATATTGACGGAAATTACTAGACCTACAAATACAGCAATTGATGTAAATCCTTTGTGAGGAATTTGGGATCAGCTCCAGATAATCTTTTATCAATGTGACAAGCGAACTACCAGATGTAATTTTATGCATTCAAGTTCCCACAGAATTTTCATCCATTCACAGTTTAGTCAATAGTTATTACTTCAACATGAAGACATATAATTCACTAAAGAAATGAGAGAACCTTATGAGAAGGGTCCGTGATCCTCCACTTAAATCACCGGTTGTAAAAGTTCTCTTTAGCTCCCATCCCAGCCCAATATCAATTCAGCAGAGGAAAGCATAGCGTCCAAAGAATCACTAACAATTGCAAGGGCCAAGAGACAAGGAAGGAAAGATTCTAGATCAGTGACATCATCAACCTTCTGAACAGTCCCCAGAATTGCCAAGCTTTCTCTGTGAAATGCACAAAAGCCTTGCTATTTTGCTGACCAATTTAAACCAGTGGTCATGTATTTAAACCAGTGGTCATGCTTATTGTTTTTCTCTTTCTCTTCCAACTTTTATGTACTGAAACAAAAGTTGTGAATTCTGTTGCATTTGTTATAGCACATTCCATGTTACAAGTTTTCAGATATCCAATATGAGGAACATTTATGCCAAGTAATCTCCTGACATCCTGACAGAATTGGGTTACACTGGAGCGGAGACTGATTTTACACGGAGCATTTGGAGGTGAGAAAGGACTTCTGTTTAGACCAGTGAATCCTTCCTGCTCTGGACTTTGCTCACAACCTCACAGTTTTGAAGGCCTAATTCCTGGACCCTGCATCCTGGTTACTGCCACTCAGCAGACATGAAGGGACCAACTCGCGGCGGGTACAGTATGGCTAAGGGATCCCTGGAAGGACTTCCATCACTAGGATTTTTAAGCAATACTTACAGAGGGGCAGAAGTGTCTGGGTCTTCTCCGGTCTTCAGAGAATTCTTTTGAAGTTGAGGAGTCTACACCCTTAGACTAGTCAAGGCATTAGAAAAATATAAGCTGCTAATATTCTCACTTTTGGGTTCCACAGTCCTTCATTGCATTGATAGAATTCTAGAACTCTGAGCCAGGCATGGTGCTGTGTGCCTGCAGTCCTGGCTACTCAGGAGGCTGAGGCAAGAGGATCACATGAGCCCAGAAGTGTGAGACCAGTCAACCCAACCAAGTGAGATTCTGACCTCCACAAAGCAAAACCCAAGTAAACCAACGACACATAAACTAGGATCACAGAACGTTAAACAGGGAGACAGTTCTTTGGAAATTAGAAGGGGACCAAGAGACAGAGAGAAGGGAGAAAAAAGGAGACAGTCACATACCAACTCACCACAATGCATATAATCATTAGATATGCAAGGATGGACTAATAAAAATATAAAGCTAAAAAAACAATTTTAAAGTTGGAAGGAATCAAGCAGTTATCCTGTCTAACATTCTTAATTTATGCATAAAAATTTTGACAGAATTCTTTATATGTGTACCTAGACAAAATTGAAAGTATAAATCAACGTAATATTACATATATATATAGGTTTCTGGGATACCCGAAAATCCATCCTTAAAACTCATAGAAACTCAAATTGTATGTGCCTTCTGCACACATGATGTCTGTTAAATAAAGGGACACTACTGAACCCAAACTTGTCTTCAGATCCTCTGACTCAGGCAGGGGGAAGAAAGACCCCAAATCCATCAGATGCTAAGTGTCTTCAAGAGAGGGTTTTACCTCAGCTAGCTTCACGCCAGCAGGGTACCACACGCAGCGGGTATGTTTTAATGCATTTTCAATACATGGCTTAGCCTCATGTGCTGCCTGGTTGAATACATGAATGAATGAAAAAATGCAGGAACGCTCAGAACACCAATGCAAGGTTGTGAACAGGTGAGAAGCTGGCATGGCCGCCTGTTACAGAGGCCTGCTGCTCAGTCTTAGGGTGTTTACTCACACTTGGATACACCGTGGTTTGCCACCACGGAGTTTTTATCTAGAGTCCTCACCAGAATAGGAGCCACCTTTAGAGTTTCTATTCTGAATGCTCTAAATGTGTGCTGGAAGCAGCCCAGGAGCAGGCGTGGAGGAAAACCTGCCATTAAGCCAGGGCATCTCCAACACGCAGAGCAACGCACACGCGCCTCTTTCGCTTTCCTCTTTAAGCTTCTTTTACCACAAAATCATACAGTCATCGCAGCAAAGTGCTCCTGTGTGGGGCCCGAACAAGCCCAGAGACTGGCTCAATCCCCAGCCACCTCTGGGATTTCCCCATTTTCCTAGTTCCAACAAAGTGACAGAAATTTAGATATCTCACCATCCAGATGATCCACGTAACAGTACACATCGTAGGTTTCCTGAGGAGAGCGGAATCCGTAGGTCCTAACTCCTTCCTTTCCCATCATGTCTCCAAAGCAGCCTTCACGGGGAACTCGGATAGGGTACCTGGGGACATGAAGGGTTAGTAAGTGCCACTGCCTACTCATTCCCGAGTGATGAATGACTGGGAATGGGGCTGGGGTGCTCACCTCACGGTCTGATCTGACAGCCAGCCGGCATCGCACTGCTCAAAACCATCTTCATAGGCAGCAAAGAGCTGCTCTGGGGTAGCTATGACGGCCCCGATGTCCACACAAGCCTTCTGGGCAGCCTCGAAGTTCAGCGTGTACCTGCTGGTTGCCGCCCTATAGTGAAACACAACCCCTGCAAACACGAGAGCAAACCATGACGAGGTGTCAGTGAGCTTCTTCTGGATCGTGCAAAACTTCTCACTGCAGCCACACAGCAAAGCAACTGGAGACAGTCACGACACCGTCACAATCAGTTTATTACACAGAAATCGTGTTCGCTTAGGGGGCTCCCAAAACCCCCTTCACCTAGGTAGCCCACACTGCTCCATGTGAACGTTTTCCAGCTGGGAATTTCCTGTGAACACATACACAACCCAAGAGAGTTTAGTGACGACACTAAACCCCAAGTGTGAGACTGCTGTCCTAAACAGAAGCAGCACTTGGGCCCCCTCGGGCACGTGGAGCATCTAACTGGAGCGGGTTCAGTAGAAAATGCAAAGGGTTAAGGGAGCCACGAAGCCAGTACCTCCTACTTCATCATTTTCCCCAGGGCCAGCTCAAAAGAACGAGAAACAATGACCCACCTTGTGAAATAGCTACTAAGGCCACTTCCACCAACCACGAAACACAGGAGCCCTACTCCCAGAGGTAGAAGGGACACAGACTATACGTTACAGCAAAGGCTTTTCCAACACTACTTTGTTCCAAGTCAAGCTCTCGGAGTTTAATTCCCTCACCCATAAGGTAGAACTAAAAATTACTGATTATTTGATGGATCTAAACATCCTACTAGGTAAAAGGTAAAATGCTGGGTAGGTAACTAGTTACTACCCAAATATTTATCATTTTTGCTGTCCAGCTAGCGTAAGTTAGGGTCTCTGCTAGGACAGATGAAATGTCACGTCTCTTTGCCAAAAAAAGGCCTGAAATAAATCACTCCAGCTCTCCTGAGTAGAAGTGAAGTGTCCTGGGTCTCGCCTCCAATTCTGCTTTGCTGCATTTTAGGAGTTGGTGAGCCCAGTGGTTCTGACCTGTCCTCAGGCTCAGGGAGTTGTCAGATGGGTGAAGGAAGCACAGGGTGGAGCTTTGGGGCCTCCCCTTTTCCATTCGAGCAAAACAATTTCTGTTTCTATTCTAAGTAACAGGACTCATTCTACAAGACATCAAAGTGAGTCTAATTAACATGCCGCAGAAATCGCCAAAAAATGGGAATGAGGCAACTGGGCCTTATGGATGGAATTTTATTGAATCACATCAGTGAAAAAAACTTCTGTTGTCGCTGTCATCAGGAGCAAATTCAGGCATCTGCGATACGGGTTACTGTCCTCCTTTTCCTTTCTGATCATTTCTGGAGGTTTTCCAGCAGGCTGTCTCCAAGCCTGACTTCTAGCTATCAGGTTGTCTCCCGCATAGGCTCGCTCTCAGACTGTCTCTTTCTACCAAGACAGGTGTGTGTCGGGAGGGGACAGATCAGCCTCTCAGAGGTCAACTCCTGCGGTCCGTGTCAGCTCAGGAAGCCCTGTGTGGCCGCCGAGTAGGCACACTACAACTTGTATCCATTCGCCCTTTTCTGACCTTCCATGACTCAAAATAATCACCTAGTGCCAATTTCTACCTCTACAGATCCTCTCTAATTCTGCCAGGAAGTATGTGCCATGCCATCTTGTAAGTATGAGAGACAGTTTAAAATGATCGCAATGCCTACGCAAGAATCTTCATAGTTTTTGGTCAGTTCAGTATTGATCAAAGTTTCCAATACTCTTTTTGGTGATTAAAAAGCTCCTATGAGCACTGAAGACTGTTACTAAAAGGGATCAGGGGGTGTCTAGACCTAGACCAAGGCGGGGGACATTGCTCTGGCTAAGTAACTGCAGTGGTTGGAGTAATCTGAAGACCCCATGGGGCTAAGGAGATTAAGTGGAGAATTTGCATTGTTTCAGAGGCACAAGGGGCAAAACCACTGCTGATTCTTTAATGATTAAAATTTGTAAAGTGTTGTTCAACTCCTTTGGGGACTTTTAAAAAAGAGAACTACATCACACAGTGCTGCAGTCTTAGGTAACTGCAGAGAATGATGAAAAAGTTAGAAGCCAGGAAATTTAGAAGATATCTGGACAGCATAAAACTAGATAGACAGAGAGAAGCAATCCTGTCTGAACTTAAAACGATGCTCAGTAAATGACTTGGTCGCATCTGAAATTCAGAGTATTTCCTTTTGGCTAAACAAGAAAGAGTTTCAACAAAATCCTGTGTATACATTTCTGAGAGGTAAATATTTTATAGGAAAATGGAGGGTTGTAAGAAAAGCTGTCCCATCATGTCTGGCTTCAGAATTCTGCTTAATAACTTGCCAAGACTTTCCACTTCCAAGCGCTATGGCATTATGTCTGTGCCCAATTAAAGCAATTTTCCTTGCTTTGTCTCCCAACTTAAATTCAACTGACATAAACCACCGCTGAACGGGGTAAACTAACATGTCTCACTGCAAGACCCAGTGGATAACAACTGGTGTATTAACCTGGAAATTTTTTAACTGAGTTCTTGCTTTGAACCCATTTAAATATTTATTGAGTCCTGGCTACTTTCAAGACACTATAGTATATACCTTGGTACTTATTAAGGATCTTACTGGTTGATAAACATTAAGATGAAATTTACATAAAAGTAAATGCAAAGATTGTAAATCACTAGCAGAATGCAAGAAAGGAAGATTGTGTGTGTGTATATATGTTTATGTGTGTATTCGTCACAGAGGGACACACACACATATGGAAAAGAAAAACAAAATGTAGATCAGCATGTTTAGTCTTGCAGGTTAATTAATGAATCTCAGCACTGAAGTAATGATTACCGAACCAAGCACCATGTTTTGAGGTATTCAGTATTTCCAGGAAGAGGTATCATTTAAAAAGTCAATGAATGTTTACATTTTTAAAATTTTTATTACAGTAAAAGACACTGGCAGGAATCCTCCTCGAAAGTCCTCCCCTCACTTTGGGCACACTTATCCCATCATTCTGGCCACTCTCCTCAGCAGTTCTGGAATCCGCTTTGCTGAGTACCTTTACCAGATGTGATCAAAAGCACCATGGCTGTGCTACCCAGCGCCATCCTGGCACCCTGGGAGTTTGGGACTCTTTCTCCAAGCGAAAATGATCAGAAAAGGTCAATGTTTTTGATTGACTTAGGCAGCCATGACAGTACAACTGAAAACACAAAAATAGACTCCAGAAAAATCTTGTAATAGCTCAATCCTGGATGCAGCTAACCTGCCCACCAACATACGAATGGGTAAAGGAAGTGCGGCATTTATACATGGTGAAGTACCACTCTGCCATAACAAAGGATAAACTTGAGTCATGGAAGGAAAATGTATGCACCTTGAGACCATAATGTTAAGTGAAGGGAAACAGGCACAAACTTAAGTTGCAGTTTTTCTTATATGAGAAAGCGAAAGTATAAATAAACTAAAAAGCACAATAAAAGATAGGTGACAAGAAACAGGGAGACAGATGTTCTGCAAATGGGTAAGGGACCAACAGGTGAAAGGAGAGGGGAGAGAGACAGAAGAAATGAAAAGAAAAAAAATATTAAAGGTGCATGTACCAACTCCCAGGCAATGTAATCATGTACTGCAAACACGGACGGACGAAAATAAAAATAAAAGGATGTGGTAAGAACCCCGGGGGGTGTGTGGGAGGCAGAGGGGGATTTGGAGAGGGATAGGCAGCACTGGCTTTCACTGTGAGGGGACTTGAAGGTCCACCATGCTGCAGTCACACAGCTCCGCCACGGCAAGGAGACCTGTGTACGGCACAGTGCATGGAAAGGTACAGTGCCAGGGTCCACAGGGCACCCCTGCAACAGGCCCACAGACACACCCCTCCCCGGCCACGCCCACCACAGGCCACGCCCACACTCCCCGGCCACACCCACCCCGCCTCAGGCCCCACCCCCACCCCGTGGTCGGGGGTCTCCACCCAGGGCACACCCACACCACACCCGCGGCCACACCCTCAGGCCCAGCCACCCAGGTCCTCACCATCCACTGCCAGCGCCACGGTGGCCTGTGCGTCCTCCACGCCCAGCAGCAAGTCGCAGCGGTACCGGCCCGCGTCACTGGCGCGCAGGGAGCCCAGGATCAGGGACGCGTCACCCGCCGTCACGGGCTGCATGGGCACCGACACGCGGCCCTGGAAGTCCGGCCCCACCTTCACATGCCCGTCCTGGGCCACCAGCACGGTCGTCTCCCTCAGGTCCCTTCCACTACGGTCCACCTCGATCTTCGACCACTTGATGCGCAGAGACTCCCCACTGTTGTGGGCCGCGAGCCGCGGCGTGGACAGCTCCGGGAGGCCGCAGGGCAGCACCACGGTCCCGGCCAGCGAGCCCTGCACCTCCGCGCCATTGTCCACGGAGCCTGGAATGGAAAAGTCGGGTTACAGCCCAGCCTCGCGTGGGCGTGGGCGGGAAGCCTCACGGGGCGGGGGTCCGGACCGAAAGATCAATGCAGGGCATCATGGGCTGCAGCCCTGCTCTGCAGCAGAGCCGCAGACATTGGTGTCCCTTCCACACCGAGTTCTGGAACTCATTTTAGACTGTGCAATCAGTTTATTATTGAACACAAAAAATGAGTGATCAGAAGGGCGATCAGGAAGGCAGGTGGGTTCAGGGATAGAGCCCTGCTGAGAAGGCGCAGATGCTTGGTTTAAAGTGCAAGGGGGAGGGGAGGGATGGGGAGGAGGGGGAGGAGGAGGAAGAAAGAGGAGGAGGGAGGGCAGAGAGAGAGAGAAAAGGAAGGGACAGGGAAGGAAGGGGCCCGGGTGGGCAGCCAAGGTTAACAGGCTGGGTTAGGCCGCACAGATCTGGTTGGACAGCCTACACCCCTGTTGGGAATAGCATTTGGAAGGAAGTTATGACTACAGGTCTAAGAGGGAACACACTTGTGAAGAAGACTGCTACATTACCTTAGAGGAATGGGAAATAAAATTTAAGAGGGAAGTGAGCATTTAACAAAACAAAACAAAAGAAACTACACTTGGACCTGGAGCCAGGGAACCATCCCAGGGCCCCTTGGGCTGGGCTGGAGCCCTGGCCCTCCTAACAACGAGGAATCCAGCTGGGATCCCTTTGCTCTTGCTACTGTCATTAAGCCCCAGGGAGGAGAAGGCTGGCTTTGGGTCCTCTCCCCCTCCCAAAGCGTTTATTTTCCGGGCAAGCCCTTAAACTTTTAATTACAAAGAACACACTGATGACAGTGTCACACCACTGCACAGGGAGGGGTCGCCCTGCCCTTCACCTCCTCGGCTTCCGGACTCATCCTTCAGCCTGGAAAAGATGTTGATGACAACAGGAATGGCTGTGAACATAGGAGCGAGGCCCACTGCAGGGAAATACGGTCAGCAAGTTAGATCAGCCTCCAGGTGAAGCAAAATGCTGCCTTTTTAATTTAAAATCTGGCATGCGGCTAACTGGGCCAGTAATCAAAGTAAGGGTAACATAGGTCCCAACGTGGGCATGCGTGCGAAGTTAACTCGGTGAATTCCGTTCAGATAAGTCATTTGGAACATTCCAGAAAGATATCGTGTAGATATTATGCCCCTTACCAAAAAAAAAAACAAAAATACTCTATTGCTAAACACTAAAATTTACCTGAATAAGACTAAGCTATAAAACATATGCTATAAATAAATCTAAAATAATTCCTACAGATCCAAGAGGGAAATCTAAAATAGTGCAGTATGCTTGTATTTATGATAGAAATCACTAATCTGTTCCAAAATTATAATGGTCATTGCTATCAGCCATTTATCATTTTATTAATTTATATATAGTTTGTCCAGATTTAAGGTGCTGAGCAAAATTAAATAAAAATAGACTGAGGTGTGCTATGAGCTGTAGGGAGTTACTCCTTAAAATGTTACTGGGATTGTTCCCCTGCTGTAATGCAATATCAAGGTGATAATCTCAGTTTTCAATCTTTCTTGGCTTAGACAGTGAACTCTGTAATTCAAAGCTCATCTTGGAGCAGAACTGGCTCAGTTCTGCACGAAGTCAGCCCCACAGAGGGGCGGGGACCGGCTCCCAGCTGGCTAGGGACAGATCTAACCAGAACACAAGCCTCTTACAACTAAGAAGGAAACCGCTTGGCTTTGGTACTTACAGGGTGCTTCCTCTGCTCCTAAATTAACCACAGAAAGTGTGTTCCTTTTAGTTCCCTTTCAGTACCTAGACTCATCCTGCTAAGTCTTTAATTACTAACTGAACTAAAACCTCATCTCGTGACATTTTTAAGAATTTCATAAAATCCGCAGGGGACCCCGTAAAAGTAAGGTCTGCCTGGTTTATATTCTTTTAATTTGTATCCAGTTAGAGAAATAATGACAACACAGATAACTTGAATTTTTTTTCGTCAAAAATAGGCAATTTAAGAAAAGAGATGAGGCTAGGTGTGCTAGTGCATGCCTGTAATTCCAGCACTCAGGAGGCTGAGGCAGGAGGATCGTTTGAGTTTGAGGTCAGCCTGAACTGCACTGTGAAACCATGAATCCTGTCTTAAAAAGACAGGGAGAGAGAGAGAGAGAGAGAGAGAGAGAGAGAGAGAATGAATAGAGGTGAGAATCCTGCAATCCAAAAAAATCATCTAATTTATATTCATATGTTCAGGGAAATTTCATCTTCCTTCCTGAAGAATTAGTCACTGCAAATAAAATGTAGAATCTTAAGCATAAATAAAATACTGATTTCTTAATGGAAAAATAAGCAGCTTTACCATCAACGTTAATCATGACAAACTGTGAGACTTTATCATCTGCTTATAAAATTGCTTAGGATAACTGCCTTCTAATACCTTAACATTTACTGCCAAATTATCTTCTGAATTCTAGGTGCATGAGACAGATGTGCAGCTCCTCTAAGTCTATCCCACAGGGGGTTTCTGAAATGCAGTGAATTACCTAACAGCCATCCTGTAATGAAATGTTTTCCCAATGATGTCAAAAGGCAATTTCCTAAGGGACTGTTTATTATTATAATTAAAAGCTTTGGTTAGATATAAATCTATTCCTATAGAATCCAAGTTCACCAATAAGATTAACAAAAAGCTGTGTGATCAAATCTTTTGTTTTATTAAATCTTGGGTCTTAAATCATGGGGTCGTAAGAACTAAGCTCACCAAATCCAAATATCTTAAGAAGAAAATTCAGCATATAATGTGTATAACCTATGCATGTTTTTAAACAACCTGCTACCTACAGGAAGTTGTCTGGAATTCTGACAACATCAGTAATAAAATGAATTCTAACAAAAATGTTCCCTGTTCCCATCAGATGGCCCCTGGTCTAAATGAACCCAGTGAGGGAGAGAACTCTTGTAATGAGTGATTAGTTACCCTTCATTCTGTCAGTGGATTCTGCAGAGCAAGGGTGATGTAGATCCCATCTGCACGAGTCAGTCAAACATACACACACACACACACACACACACACACCTTGGCCAAGTAAGTGTCAGATCGAAAATGGGGATTTATCACTCCCTTGATGAGTATCATTCTCTGCCCATTCATTCAGCTCTGACTGCCAGGCTCCCTGTCTCGCTGCACGAGGAATAATAAAATAACTAGATCAATGCTGAGCAATCAATGATGCAGACAGCTTGCAATCTAACATATGAGTACCACTAAAGCAAAGATCTCCCTGTGTGTTACAATAAAGCGGGGGACAGGTGCTCATGAATACTGGTCATTGATCCCTTGGGCCCCAGGGAATAAACAGAAAAAAACCTTAAGACAAAAGTGTATGCTTGTGCCCACTCAAAAGTTACTGTGCTGTATCTCATGAACTTGGAAACGTTTTAATATAGATTTTATAGTTTCAATTTTTGCCTTTCATAGGAAAAAATAAGTTTTCTTAAATTAACCTCAAATTAATTACAGTCCTTAGTAGTGACCATGAATTTACAAAGAACAGAGCCCAATAGGTGAAAGTGACTTGGTATGATTGGCTAGTATCGTTGATTTTAAGAACATTAAAGGAGCTACACGATACCTGTATGCGTTGCTTTGCTAGGTTTTTCACAGCGTGAGTTCATTCTTTAAGGGGAAAGTCTACATGTCAGTGGGCAGATATTTGCCCACTACTTTCTCTTCCATCACTGGCCATCCACATCCTTGCTTTCTCAGAGTGGTCTTACCAGTATCTCCCAGCCCCAGTCATTCTCTGTGATATTGCTCTGCTTAACGTTCTCCTGTAAAGCAGGACCTGGATTGGTCATATTTGCTTCCTGCCTTGTGTAACCAGGGAACTAGATGCAGTGAAGGCCAAGACACTGCATAAACAGCCCATCTACTCATAAATCCCTGGACACTCAGCAGGACACCTGGCTCAAACAAAGTGCACAAAACATACCGTCCCTGGGGATAAATGAGTGGGTAAGTGGGAGCCTGGATGGATGGATGGATGGACAGATGGCTGGATGGATGGACAGATAGATGGACGGGTGGATACATGGACAGATGGACGGGTGGATGGATGGACGGACAGATACATGGATGGGTAGATGGATGGATGGGTGGATGGATGGATGGACAGATACATGGATGGGTGAATAGGTGGACAGATACATGGATGGGTAGATGGGTGGATGGGTGGGTGGATGGACAGATAGATGGGCAGGTGGATAGACAGACAGATAGATGTATTGGTGGACAGATGGATAGATGGATGGGTGAATGGAGGAACAGAAAGATGGATGGGTAGGTGGATGCACAGATGGATGGGTGGATGGATGGACAGATAGATGGATGGGTGGGTGGACAGGTAGATGGATAGACAGATAGATGGACTGGTGGATGGACAGATAGATGGGTGGGTGGATAGACAGATAGATAGATAGATAGATAATAGATAGATGGATGCACAGTTATATGGATGGGTAGATGGGTGGATGAGAGGATGGATAAACAGATAGATGTGTGGGTGAATGGATAGACAGATAGATGGATGGGTGGATGGATGGACACATAGATGGATTGGTGAATGGACAGATAGATGGACTGGTAGATGGAGGACCGAGTATATGAGCAGATGGAATAATGTTTAACCTTGAGTCTTGAAGAGTTACAACAAAGCAGTAGAGGAGAAGAGAAAGAGTAGTAAGTGAAATGCATCAGATGGGGAAATCCAGGAAAGGTAATGGCCTGTGTATGTGCCAATGGCATGGGGATGAGGGAGAAAAGAAGGAGGGTTGCGAGAGGCACGCTGGGCAGAAGCACACCAGTCAAGTCCAACAGAGCTCTTCCTTCAGAGTTTCAGGTGTGTCTCCTCAAGCACATTAAATGATGAGCTTGGAATTTGAGAAGCATCACTACTAGCTTTTCTAAATTTTTTTTCTCAATCTGTAGTTCAGGCTATCTGTGAGCTCATTACATAACCCAGGCTGGCCTTGAACTCACAGTAATCACCCTGCTTCAGCCTCCCAAGTGCTGGGATTGCAGGCATGTGCCATCTTGCCTGGCAGCTATTAGCTTTTCTTAAAGCTAAGAAAAGCAATGCTGGTGTATTTGCAGCATTACTTTTAAACAAACAAAGAAAAGAGTGGAGATGAGTGCAAATCCTAGCTGTGAATCTTTTCTTTGTATTCATAACGCTTCACAACTTAACCTCCTGAGTGTTTAATAATTTTTCTTTTTAGAATAAAAAACAGTCTTTGTGAAGAGGTATTGGAGAAGCTAGCATTTTTAAACATCTCCCATGCCATATACGAGTTAAAGGGGAATCTGGATGTGACGGAAACCCCACTTGGAACTCTAGCACTCCGCTCATTACCTTATTTTGATTGGTTTAAAAGCACTGTTTTCAGCCGTGTAATGTTTTAACTAAGAATTTACCGCACTGAGCAGATGATAAAAAGTCAGTCCTTCATTCCAGGGGACCATGCTGCTCTTCCAGCCCCCAATACTGAAACTGTTAGGTCAGCAAGCAAGAAAGAACTTGCTTCCACACTCACCTGCAGGCAGGGCCTGGGTTACCGCTAAGGTCGAGCAGATCCACACGATGCTTCTGACGGTTACCAACATCTTGTCCTGAGAATGAAGGAAACCAAAGTAAGTTGGGAGCACTCAGCCCCGCAGCAAACCAGACATGGCACACCGCTCCGCGCATCTGAGGTAGGAAAAGCAGGAGTAGCAACTCCTGGAACGTAAAAATGGAGGAAACGTAACAGAAGAAGTGATCCCAACCCCCTCATTATTAGCTTGAATCTCACCCAAGGCAGTAGTTACCAAAACAACCCCAGAATCTAATTTGGGGGCACACAACAATACAAATATATGTCAAAGCCACACAGGGTAGGCTGGAGGAAGAATCCTGGAGGCCACAGCCTGCGCCACTGACAGTGAGGATCTGGTGGGCAAAAAAACCAAAAGCAAAAGGAGAAAAGTGACTGCAGAGTCTCTAGCAATAAGAAGCTGACCGTGAAGACACGAAGAGAAGATGAAGGTGAAGAAGCAACACAAAGATGTGGAATAAAAGAAATCTGCATCCTATGAGGCTCATGATATCAAAGCGGAGAACAAAGGCCTCAGTGGGGTTTTTAGAGCGTGGGCTCCGCTCCGCCTGGTTTCCAGCTGGCTGAGCAAACCAAAGGAGAGTATTCTAAGGAGCTGTTAATTACAAAGTGGCCAGTGCTTGCCATGAGTTTGAAAGCAGTTCCAACAGTTCCCAACTCTCCTGAGTAAATGGCGAAGGAAAATAGCCTGCGTGGACTGCCAAGAATCCTGTCCTGACTTTAGTCTGTAATTCATTGTGTGACATTTAGCAATCTAAGCCTCACAGTGGTCCCTTTCCAGGGCTGCTTTAATGAGGAAGAGAAGCACCTCTAGTGTTGGAGGCCGCTACGGTTTGGGTCTTAAATGTCCCTGCATGGCCAGATCTTAAAGGCTTGGTCTTCAGCTTAGCACTATAGGAAGATGCAAGAAATTGGTTAAGATGCAGGGACTCCGGGAGGTCTTAGGCAAGTGACAGCGTGTCCTTGAAGGGACTAGAGGACATTGGTCTCTCTCTTCCTGATCTCTTTGTGCTTCCTGGCACCCGTGAGCTGAGCAATAGCTCTGCCTTATGTTTCCAGCATGACATACTGCCTTGCCACAAGCCATAATCAATCACGCATTGGAACCTGTGAAACAGGGCTAAAGCTATCCTGTCTCTTTTTGAGCTGGCACCTCAGGTATTTACCGTGGTTATGTGGAGCTGACTAACAAAGGGACCATCTAGAAATCAAAATGCAAATCTTTAAAAAGACAGATTATTTGATCTCTATTTGGTCTCTCTCTGCTTCCTTGAGAACTGGTCTATAAAAACCATTATTGGTTGGCTTCCAAATAGCCATTCCTCTTTATCCCTTCTAAAAACAAACAAACAAAACAGTTCCACTCTAGTATCTCCCCTCTGGGTAAAGCTATGTGGCTTAGAGGAACCTGGGTCATATCCCAGGGTGAGAGGGTGCTCCTGATGCACTAAGTCAGTTACAGTGGTCTCACTCTTTTTGCCAGTGATTGCTTTGGGGACGGTGGTGGCTATGGAACTTCGGCTAATGAAACAGGAGTGAATTTCTGTCCTGAGCTGAGGGTGGTAGGCTGCTGAAACAGGTCTATTCAACTTAGGAGCTAAAAGGGAGAGGTGGTCACTTTTCTCCACTGGACGCCGTCATGATAAGATATCTTCTTGAAACCACTGTAGCTGTCTTGAATCCATATGTGGATGAGATTGCTCTGGAATCAAGCTGAAAACGAACCAGGGATGACAAGGTTTAAATCCTCAAGCTATGGATCTCAAAGGGACCATCTCTTGGAGCTTCTCTTCATCTGAGCTGACAAATTCTTTTATTGTCCAAACCCGTTTCTATAGTTTGGATCTTAAAAGTTGCCCTAAAGCCCAGGTGTTACAGTTTAGTCCCAAGACTGGGGCTACTTGGGAGGCGGCGGAGACTTTATGAGGTGTGGCCTGTGTGAGTTCCTAGGTAGGCAGACATGTGGGTTCACATGGGTTCACAGGACCCCGGTCCCCGGCGCCCCTCCTCGGCTCCCTGGCCACGGGGTGGACAGCTGTGGTTACCACACATCCTGCCACAAGACGCTGTACTCCAGTACACCAAAGAACCTTTTCTCTGTAAAAATTGATGATTTCATTCTAGGCAGGCACCCTAAAACAAAATTATAAAAATCTGTAACTCTAGGCATTCCTTGGAGAACGATTTTAAATGTAATATACTCTAGATCTCACATTTTCTGTCCATAACTCAACTGATAACTCCCAAGGAAACGAATACATTGGGTAAGCCTAAATAAAACACGAGGGTCACACTTGTTATTTATCATCTCGTCAGTGATATAAGCTATTAGATTATTTCAAAAACTAAGTGGGAAGTGCCATAATTTTTGACATTTCTGGATTTCTTATAAGGTCCTCCAGTAAGTCATTATGGTTTCTAGCTTTATATTTTACCTATATCTTAATGACATTACAATATTTTAGAAAAAATACACATATCAATTTCATAACCAAGATGAAAGTGTAGGTTTTATCATAAACTATTAAAAGTAATACAGTCCATGAGTACTAACTGAATCCAGGTGAGAAATAATTTCCTACTTTTCTTCAAGCAAAATTAGTCTCTCTACCTTCTTTTTCTTTTTTTCAGGAAACTTTTAAAGCTAATTTTAATCTCCATTTTCAAACAACCCTGAATTCAAGTTCTACATCCTCCACTTAGACTCTTGGCTTTTGGATAGATCTTGCTTTCTCTGTAGCAATCTGATACTGTATATTACTGAAGTGACTGTAAGAACTGATAAACATAATATATATATATATATATAGCTCACAGGTATCCAGTGTGTTTAGTACTCAATATTCATTATTAAGATAAGACTAATTCAGGCTTTCTACAGATGATTTAATTCTGGCTTCATATCATTAATAGTAAAAAGGAAAGTATTTGAAGTTCTATATTACAGCCTTAGTGAACCACTGTAACAGCAGTATACAACTTCATGATTACAATAAATTGCTCTATACTTAGAATTGTTGTATATAATCATGTTTTATCTCCTCGGTCAAACAACAGCTTCTGGAAGGCAGAGCTACTAAGTTATTCAGCTTACTAATCCCATGTAAAGTGCACACCCTGCTAACACGGGCAAGGGAAACACTGAAATAACTTCAGATCTGCCTGGTGTTTACCCATGTAATGCCTGATATTAATTGGTATCCAGAGGGTTAAATCTCACAACAAAGCCAGGTGTGAGCCTGGCGAGGAAGCCATCTTCTGCCTCCTAATCTGCCCAAGACTGACACTCAAAAAGTCTAACTCTTCACGCCATGTTTCATCCATAGAAAAATGTCTTTACTTTTGAAAGGATGGAAATCATCCCTCACCTCTGTAAGTCTACTGAGTATGGTTATCTATCGCTTGCTCCACACTACCTCCAAGACTAAACTAAGGGAAGGAAGGCAGTGCATGGAAAATAATAAGCAAGTGATCAGAAGCACTGAAGTCCATTGGCATAGTGTGCATGGATCATCGAAATAGCCCAAATTAAACATTGGAGTGCCCATCTTAACTGGCCAGTCACATGCAGAAGCCAAGCAGCGGCCTCTCCTCGGGTCTCCACCCACAGAACCCTTATCTATTTCCACCCCTGCCTAGGCCTGTGGGCTCCCAAGTTCCCAGTGCTGGAGTCACAGGGTGACCAGTTATGTCTTGTAAATACCTCGGACTGCCCTTGCTGGCCCTGACTGCCTCGGTCACACCTTTCCACTGTCTCTCCTTTGTGCCACTCACATGCCTTTCACTTCTCTAATTTTCCTAAGGCTGCACTATGTCTTTGGGACCATACATTGTCTGCCTTCTGCGTTTGACTTGATTCTACATGGGAGCCCTTGGAAACCTCTCTGTCTCTGGCTCCATCCAGCTCCCTCCTGCTCTGCTCTTCCGCACCTGTCTGGCTGCTGGTGATAACAGGGCTAGGGCTTGGAGAGCCCTGGTGAGATAGCGGCACCGGGCCTATATTTAGTCTCCCACTTCAGTAAAGTCAATGAGAAGAGGAAGAGGTCATCGCACAGCGGAGGTGCAGCTGAAGAAACCGTTCAGTTGCCTGGGAGACAGAACACACAAAGTCAGCAGGACCCCAGCCCACGGGAGAGATGTCTGCAGCGTGGAGCATCCCACAGGGCGGGCTGGCCCAGCCAGGGTGCCCAGAGTTCCATTACACAGATGTTTAGTATTCACCCTTGATCTTGGGGAAGCCCAGCTGAGCGGGGTGACCTGAGGACGCAGACACAGTGGTTTTGTCTACCACTCTGCTAATTAGTTCCCCCAGACACAGCAGATGTAAGGAGCACCGGCGAGCATGTTTCTCTTTGACTCCTTCTCCCAAAAAGCCCTGGTGAGACGCAGGGAGGCAGCTCAAGGTTTAGACTTCAAGTTTCCCTAACCGACTACCCAGTGGCCATGGGGCCGTGTGTATTTATCACCAACCTGGTCCTGGATTCCAAAGCCTGGCCCTGGCTCAGCTTTTTCTGTGTTGCTGTCCCCCAGGAGTGCTCTGTTACTGCCCAGCAAGCCCCTCCCTCACAACTCTGCCGTCCTGAAGCTTTATTTTCATTGCAGCACATACCACCTTCACCTACGTGTTAAGGAGTCACCTTTTCCTACCTGCGGTAATGGGACATCAGGAGAGTCGCATGCTTTTTTCACTCCTGTGTTCACAATGCCTAGGGCTCTCAGGAAATACTGGGTAAAACATTGACTATATCCCTGCTTTTGCATGACTAGACTCACACTGTCCACACACCCTTTTGTGTATTATTTTCTTCACTTAAAATACATATTCCATCTCTCAATGGAGAAGGGGAAAAGGAGTGAAAATGTGTCATGCACACGCAGCAACGTCACGCCCAGAGTGCGAACATTATGTACTGCAGACACGGACTAAAAAACAATAACAGTAGTAGTGGTAACACATCTTGCACACCACCAAGTCCAAGCCTTCGTTGTCATTCTGGGCAGTTGCAAAGCTTTCCATTAGGGGGATGTGTTAACAACATTTACCCAACTAGTTCCCTATGATAAGCTCTTAAGATGCTCTCAAGTTTTGTACCAACATGTACGGGACAGACCTTCTCAGTAAAGCTGCTAGCTCAACGCATGGCTGTATATTTTTTAAAATGCTTGATGCTAAATCAAAAAAGAAAAAAGATCTTGATTGATGCACAATTTTCTAAAGATGAACCTATTTTTGTTCCCATATTTTCTGAAAGAAAACAAAGACGCTTCTCGAGTTACTCTTTTCTTGACTGCAGAGTGATAAAGAAAGCTGTGTCACACCACCAGTGTTTGCAGTGCTGTCTTGCATTATTAACAAGGCCACACACACATTTATGTGGTGAAAAACAATTACGTCTCTGTGACACCACATGGATGTAAATTTTGGCCATTTTACGCATAGACGTGGGTTTATGCTCATTACTGCTCAACAATCCCAGTGTATCAAGAATTATTATTGAAGAAAACTTCCAGATGTATTGTATTGTTTTCTTGTTGATCATCTCATTGTTATTTAGTCAGACTTCCAGCGTTTTCTGGTACGGCTTCTGGGTTTATATTTTGCTTAACACAAGTTTCTTGCTTCCTAGTTTATTTTTCAAAATCTCACCGTCTCCTTTAGTCATGATTTTTTCCTAGGAATTTTGCCAATAATATCATTCCTTTTATTTCATTTGAACTCACCTTAAATTTCCTTTAGAATGACAAATGAGGTAGAGACTGGTTCTTATTTTGAGTTGACTAGTCAACTCTCCCAAAATTATTTATGGAATAGTCCTTATTTTATGACCATGTCATTTGTATTTATTTCTTGACTCTGTCTTCTGATCAATGAAGCCAGTTATTTTTTTTTTTCTGGTACTGGGAATTGAACTCAGGACTTGGGATTTGACAGGCAGGTGCTTATGCCTGCTGAGCTATATCCCTGCCCCAAAACCAGTTAATTTTAAAAACCATGTGCCTTTCTCTGGCTCCTTTCATAGGTTTAGTTGAAAATATATGTCACAGTTTAAATAATGTCACAGTTTAATTATGGAATCAGATCAATATGCATCATATAGGCATGATACATTAGCGTCTCATTTGTATGCTTCTCCATTCCGCAAAGCCTTTTCATAGATATTTATCTTTTGATCTTTATAACCGCGTATCCACTTACTAGATTATGATGCTGAGCAGCCAGAAATTCTGTCTTAACTTGGTTTTCCCAGCTGAAGAGTCCAACTCAAACTTTCTGACTCCAAGTCTGAAGCTTATTCCACTAAACCCCAAGGACTATCGAATCAGTAATTAAACAGTCAGAAGGTTATAATTTATTACTTATTATATGTTTACTATAAAATGTATAATTTCACCTTAGACACATAAACATCTCTTAAAATTCTTAGAAGAACCAAGTAGGCTATATATAGATAAGAAATAAACATAAATGTAGACCTACATTTGTCCTTGAGATACAGATGCTAGGCTATCTCAAGACTTAGGAAACATAACTGGCGAACTCATTAAACCAAGCCCCTTTGGACTGGCACTAAAGACAAGCACTTTGTCTAAAACGGCTGCATATACATATATATTTGAATGAGAAAGGAAACCAGCAAAAACTCACTTAGCCAAATGGAGCACAGCCAAGATACTTATCTCCACTTCCCCTTGTTCTGATTCCAAATCAGAGGGGGCGCAGGCTTCCTATTTTCTGGTAGAGTAAGAGAATGATCCTAGGCACAGTCAGCACCGTCCCTCAGACAGAGTGAGGAGCCCCCCACGACCTAACCGGTTTCTCTAGGTGGGTGGTGGAAAACGGCCTGCTACAGGCATTGCGCTCTTACAACCTGGGGGGGGGGTCTGGAGCACCCCATTCCAGTCCCATTTTTAAATACAGTGCCCTATTGGGAATAAAGGTAACCAGGCTGTTTAAACTCCACCAGGAAAGGGGGTCTTAGTGATAGGACCCGGGAGACAGAGTTAGTTGATCTTTGGGCTCTCAAAGGCTGCGATGCTCAATTAGTTGGCCAATCATTAACTAAAGAGCCAAGGGTTTAGCATAGCTCTGCCTGGCAAGCCTGAGGTTGTGAGTTTGATCCCCAGTAACCGCTCCCCCCCAAAAAAGAGCATTTAAGCATAATAATAATAAGAGAAAGCCATCTGCACCATTGATCAGCTTGGGCCCAGTTAGTTCTGCAGACCTCCCCAAGTGGATTTCATTAGTGGCTAAATACAGATGTCTCAGACTACGGATGTGTCTGCCTCCAATTTGCAAAAAGAAAGCAGGAACCTACATCCTTCAACACACATAAGCATAAGTGGGGTCTTTTCTAAATTCATTTTTAAAAACTGGGAATACGATTTAGGAGAAACTTTAATTTTTTTAATATAGTAAGAAAAACCAAATTTTGAACTCTTCCGTGAATCCAGGCGACTGTCCGGGACCTCAGACTTGTTCCACCACCAACCCCAAGGCTGAAGCACTGCGGACAGACGGCAGGGCTCTGCATTGCCTTTGCAGTATCAGGGGTGGCAACTCTGACAATGTCGGAGTAGTTTTCTACTTAGAGCTCAGAACCACAAGAGGCACCTTGGGGGAATGTGGCTGTGCCTCCGGGGCCTGCTCTCCCAAACAGCAGTTCCCCGAAGGGAAACCAGTTCTGTCTTCTCCTTCTGGTGCCTTCCTATTCTATCAAGCTCACCACCTGCTATTTTAGGACTTCCTACAAAGATCTGCACAATGAGTCGGCCACAATCTCCAAGTAGCACTGGAAACAACTTAGGTCACAGCTTTTTGAAGGAACCAGATAGAAGAGGAAAGTGGGTCAATTTGCTAAAGAATTCAAAGTGCCTGACCAGATCCTTAAAATCCAGCTCTTCCGAAGTGGAAGGGCCAGGAGAATCAGATGGCTGCCCTTGAGTAGTTTCCCCACC